>CAJNJA010011648.1:0-13538 GCA_905231915.1 Symbiodinium necroappetens | reverse complement strand
CCTAAACCCTGAACCTTAAGCCCCAAGCCCTAAGCCCCTAAACCCTAAAGCCCTAAAGCTCTGGTCCTTTCGGTTTGATTAGATCTCTCTTAAACCTAATACAATCCCAGGCCCTCCCGAATGGTTTTTTCATTAACTTTCAGTTGTGGGCCCGAAACCGCGATTCCCGGGCCGGGAGGTTTTTATATTAGGGGGGATTTAATATTACGGGGAAGCGATTAAGGACACACAGTGCTGGGAGTCCCTACATTACTCTTAGGGATTGGGGCTATTTGGTTTCCAAATTTGGGGCTTCGACACCCTAAACCCCTAACCCCCCCTAAACCCTAAACCCCTAAACCCTAAACTGTGAGCCCGAAAGACCTGATATTCAACAAGGAAATCCGGCCTCTTCTACTCGGCCATACCTCCTGGCAAGCATGTCTTTGTGGCCCCTTGATCAACGACTGGTTTCAGGGAGTTGAGTTGAAGTTACCACGTGTTATCATATTATATAGAGATCCATAAGTTGTGTTTTTTTTTCTGGTTGTGGCAACTTAAAAGCAACCCTCAAACTCCCGAAGCCCTAAACCCCTCAACCCTGAACCCGAATTAAACCCTAAACCCTAAAACCTGAACCGTAAAGCCCTAAACCCTAAATCCTAAACGCCCTAAACCCCTAAACCCCTTGAACTCCCAGGCCCTAAAGCCCTAAGCCCTAAGAAGAACCCAGAAGAGGGCCTTAATGTTTCAGGGTTCGGAGCGCTTCGGGGTTAGAATGGGGCGATCATTTTGGCGTGGTTTCAGGGTTATATAGAGAATTTCGGGATTTTTGGTGTTTAGGGTTTAGGGTTTTTAGGGCTTAGGGTGAAAAAAAATTATGGTTTCTTCAGGGTCGAGGGCTTCAGTTTTTGATCAGGGCTTTGGGCTTAGGGCTTCGGGTTCCAGGTTGTTGGGTTTAGGGCTTAGGGCTTATGGGGTCTTGGGGGTTTAGGGCTTAGGGCTTATGGGGTCTTGGGGTGTAAGGTTTAGGGCTTCGTTTTTGGAGATGTCGGGGCGAAGGCCGGGATTTGGTGCTTCCTGCGCTGTGGGACTGCGTGGTTCGGGTCTAGGAGGGTTTTAGGGTGCCAGGGTTGTGGTTTAGGGGTTCAGGGGTTTAGGGTTTAGGGCTTCGGGTTTAGGGTTTAGATGGGTAGTTCTCTAAATTAGGGTCCTTTTTTAGGCACCTCTCGACCATGTGCCCCCGCTAAACCCTTAAGCCCGTATATATGTAAGCTCCTCAGGATAGACATAAGGTAATAATATGTTAGTAGCGGAATGAGTACACGTTGCATTTTTTTAAGAGATAGCTATACCCAGAACTAAAAGCAAGCCCTAAGCCTTAAACTAGACGCCCGACACCCGGGATCCCGTACCCTGCTCCCCAAGCCGTCCCACTGTTGATGATATCAATCCTGCACTACCCCCTAAGCTTAAACCCTAAGCCCTAAACCCTAAACTAGGGGAATCATGGTATTCTTTATTCTTAAATTAAACCCTAAGCCCTAAACCCTAAACTAGGGGAATCTATGGTATACTCCTCATTCTTAAACCCTAAGCCCTAAACCCTAAACTAGGGGAATTAAGGTATATTCCTTATTCTTAAACCCTAAACCCTAAGCCCTAAACCCCAAACTAGTGGAATTATGGTATATTCCTTATTATGGGTAAGGACGGTAGATCCCTGAATCCCTTCTGCTGAGCCCTCCGAAACCCTACACCCCCGCTTCCAGGAAGATCCCGTCTCCGATGAAGCCATGAACACGAAGGAAAGGGGAGTGGTTCAGGGTCTAAGGTAGGGCTCAGGGTTTAAGGTGGGGCTCACGGTCTAAGGTGGGTCTCAGGGTTTAAGGTACGGCTCAGGGTCTAAGGTAGGGCTCAGGGTCGTCTAAGGTGGGGCTCAGGGTTTGAGGTAGGGCGAGGTAGGGCTCAGGGTCGAAGGTAGGGCTCAGGGTTTAAGGTAGGGCTCAGAGTTGAGGGTTCAGTGTTAGAATAAGTAAAAAGTTATAAGGTTAAGGGTTTACTTCCGTGGTATACTGCAGCGTGTTTGCATATGGACATTTAGGGGATGCATTTGTTCGCGCCTCTCCGCTTTCTCCAATTCGAAAGGTTTCATATCATCCGGTTGACCCTTGTCGCTACGGTTTAGCAGAACATGTGCTTGTTTAAGGTTCGCGGTGATGTTATACGACTCCCTGACCCGCTGCAAACCCTTAAACTGCAAGGACCTTGCAAAGCCTTACTTACGGAAGTGCGCAGTTTAGGGTTTAGGGTGCTATTCCTCTACTATAGTTTCAGGCTTATTCCTACCCCAAAAACCCTAAAACCCTAAGCCCTATAAGCCTTATAGCCCCTAAACCCTAAACCCCTAAACCCTAAACCCCAAACCCTAAACCCTAAACCCTAAACCCTAACCTTAAGTAAGGTATTCGGGAAGGTCTGGGATCCCTGTAAAAACGGGGTCCTTTACTTGTCATTCTTCTGGTTGGCTCTTAGTTAGGACTTCGGCTTTTTTGGGGTTTCCATATGAATTGTGAGCTATATAATAAGTAGTCTATGCTAAAAGCTTCACTTTTCGGAGGGGATCTGAAGTCAGCCAGGTTGACGGCCCTAAACCCTAGACCCATAAACCCTTGAACCCTAAACCCTAATCCCCTAAACCCTTAAACCCTAAACCCTAAACCCCTAAACCCCTAAACCCCTAAACGCCAAACCCCTAAACCTTACAGGACCCTTTCAGGGGCTCTTAACAGGGGTCCCGAGCACGTTTCATTCCTTGCTGCAGGAGGCTGCCGATCTCTGGAATCAGAGTGCAGTGCTCGTGGGGCTGTGAGGAGCTCATTGAGGTAACCTAGGTTCCTGAGTAGTACCCTTTTGCCCTTTTTATTCGGGGGTCTCCTTATTAAAGCCGAACATCAGGAAAAAGGGTACCCTTATTATTTCGGGGTCACTCAGGAACCTAGTAATGCCAAGGGCCTCCATATTTAGAATACTGGGATTCCAGGGGACTTAGTGACTATAGGGCTTATAGAGTTTATCGGGTTTATAGGGGTTTTAGGGATTTTAGAGTTTTAGGGTTCTCTTGGAGGCCCAGGGGGACTTAGTAAGTCGGTTATAAGGAGGGTTACAATTAGGGTAGCTTCATTTAGGGTACTTATAACTCTGCTTATAACCCAATTACTACGGGCCCCTGGGCCTCCAAGTAGGGTTTAGGGTTTGCTTTTTTTTTATAGGCTTCCCTGAACGCTAAACCCTTGAAGGGCGAGGAGTAGAGTTAGATATAGTCCACAGTAGCCCTACTTAGGAAACTAGGGAATAATCTTGGCAGTGACTCTGCATTGCAAGACCTGTGGTGTAGGATCAGAACTTTACCAGAGATCTTCCGATTTTGTGTTCGGGTTGGTCGTTTTAGGGTTTTGGGGTTTAGGCTGTCTCCTTGTTGGGGTTGCCGTGGTATCAGGTTTAGGGTTAAGGGTTTAGGGGTTTAGGGGTTTAGGGTTTAGGGTTTAGGGCAGATGCTAGAAAGTTCCATTGATCGACTAGACCGCGTGCGTGGCAGAAAAAGACGGCTGCATCATCGGGCTGGACATGACTTGCGGAACATTCCAAAATGTTAAGTAAGCCCTAAAACCCTATAAAGCCCTAAATTTAAGTTCCTAAGCCCGAAGATCCTAAATCTTGAAAAACCCAACAAAGCCTTAAATTCCTAAGCCCGAAGACCCTAAATCCTGAAGCCCCAAAGCCCTAAATTCCTAAGTCTGAAGACTCTGAAACCCGCCAAAGCCCTACATTCCTAAGCCCGCAGACCCTAGACACTAAAACCCTAAGCCCCATCCTGGCACCCCTACATGGGTAGTTCTCTAAACTTAGGGTCCTTTTTTGGGGGGCGCTTTAAAGGGATCTATGAGGGGTTTCTATGAGTTAAGGGTTTCTTGAAGGGTTCTATATGGGAGCAGTTCTCTAAATCAGGGTCCCTTTGGGGGTCCTTCTTTGTAAAGGTGCCGTACTACATTGGGGACCGAAAAAGGGACCCCAACTTAGCAGACGACCCATATGTTCATAGCCTTGAAGTCCCGAGACCAAAGAGACCGCAATAGACGAATCACGCATCCCTACATCCGATTTTGTTGAACTGCGGCGGATGATATATATCCTGCATTACCCCATAATAAGGAATGTTACCCATAATTCCCATATAGTTTAGGGTCCTTGGTCATGCAGGATTTAGATCATCAGCAGTAAAAATCCCGGGTCGAGTCAAGCTTTGCATTTCGGAGTTTTTTGCGGCTTTGGGTTTAGGGTTTAGGATTGAGAGTTTAGGGTTTAGGGTTTTCGGATTCAGCCAACCCGGTTGTCATCATCTCGGCTGTAGAGCGAAAGTTTCTTCTATTGCCATCCAACCATGTCGTCTTTTCATTACGGCCCCATCAACTAGTCTCTAGGACATTTTCAGTTGGGTATTTACCGTTATAGAGGCCTTATAGAAGGTCCATATACCTTGTAGAAAGAATTATAGAAGCCCTAGATACCTTAAACTCCCCAACTGTAGTTTCCTTCAATCGTCAGTCCCTTTAGCAGTGAAGCTTCTCGATTTCCGGGCAACCCTCAACCCTAAACCCTAAACCCTCAACTGTCAACCCTAAACCCTAAACCCCTAAAGCCCTAAACCATAAACCCTTCAGACCTTCCAAAATCCCTTAATGAAGGACTATGCCCTAAACCCTAAAACCCTAAACCCTAAACCCTTAATGAAGGACTATGCCTTCATTCCTATTCGGGATCTCCTGGGGGCCTATAGACCCCACACCCCTACTATAGCTTTAGGTGTACATGCCTTCATTCATATTCTGGGATCCTTTATGAATCCTAAGCCCAAAACCCCTACTATAGTTTTAAGGTGCACATGCCTTCATTCAGGGATGTTGGAAGGTCTGAGTTCCATCAAAAGGGTCTTTTTGAGGGACTCCATCAACCCTAAACCCGAAACCCTAAACCCCTAAACCCCTAAACCCCTAAATCCCTAGCCCCTAAACCCCTAAACCCCTAAACCCTACATAAACCCTTTAGCCTGGAAGGTTTGACTTCCTTAAAGGGGTCTTTTTAAGGGGCGCAATCAACCCTAAAGCCTGAACCCTGAACCCTTTAGCCGGGAAGATTTGGGTTCCCTTAAAAGGGTCTCTTTAAGGGGCCCCATCAGCCCTAAACCCTAAACTCTGGTCGTTTTTAAGGGGCGTCCTGGCCCTTTAAGGGTTCCGGTCACGGTTTGGCGTCCTTGGCCGGCGAGTCCCAAGCCTCATGTGTCGGGGGTTCAGGAGGAAGGGCTTAGGGGGTTTAGGGTTTAGGGGAGTTTAGGGGTTTAGGGGTTGTGTAGCTCTTTAGGTGCTTGGGGGTTTAGGGTTTAGGGGAGTTTAGGGGTTCAGGGGTTTAGGGGTTTGGGGGTTTAGGATTCAGGAGGCTTTGTGGGGTTTGGGGCGTCATGGCTCTGAGGGCAGAGACTTTGGAGGATTTTGGGTTTGTCGTGTTTAGTGTCTAACTTTCTAACCGTGAGCACTGGGCAGGCAAAGTGTGCGGCGACGTGCCTGCAACTTCTTGCAGCCTGGCTGCTGTTTAGGGTTTAGGGGCACCAAACCCGGCGATTTGTAGGTTGGAGTCGCCTTCTAAGACCGAAAACCCTAGACCCTAAACCCTAAACCGAAAAACCCTACGCAAAGGCCCGAAACTCTTCTAGACAACTTCCTGCCCTCAATGTTCGAATCAGCCTACATCGCGTTTCGCAGCGAGCTCCTAAAGACCCCAACTTATCCTGGACAGTCGCATTTAGCGTTTAGGGTTTAGGGTTTTGGGTGTGTAAGGTGCGGGTGATTCTTGTGAGCCATATATCCTCAACCTTCCGTCCTAAACCAGAAGCTCCCTGTTCGACATGCGTTCATACCCGAAGTTCCTAAATTCCTCGTTCAAAGATCATCGTCGACCCCGAGCCCAAAGCCCATTTTATCAACATGGGTTCCTTATGAATTACCGCAACCAAAAGCCTTGTTCGAGATGGGTTCTTGTGGCTTCCCTTTCGGGAGCCTTGAAAACTGATGCCCCCCCTTTGCCGCGTCAAATGCGACCATGACAGATGGCATGCACGTTTGTTCTTTTCATGTTGATTCCGACATATTCCGACCACGAGATGAGGGTCTGGGATTTCAGGGATTGCCTTTAGTTGGGGTTCCCTTTGGTGGCTTGGCCAAGGCGCAGCTTAAAGCAGCGAACTTGGCTTTTTGTTCACAAGAACCCTGGGCACAAGTCTAAACTTGGGTTTAGGGTTTAGGGCCTAGAAGAACTTTGAGCTCAGGAAATTCTCTTGGACGAAGGAGTCGACGTCAATGTGCGGTCCTGAGCAGATCTTCTGCTGCTGTTTTAATGTACCTACGGGTGTGATGAGACGCAGATGTACCCTTCTAGAGTGGTCAGCAACTAAACCCTAAACCCTAAACCCTAAACTAAACCCTAAAGGGCCCCAGACACCCCATTCTAAGCTTCTAAGCGGTCAGGCACCTCTAGTAGGCCACCTTCACTACCCCCCCCTCCCCCAAGATGTTGGGCGTCTTCCGGAGGTTTTTCACTACGGCGCCACGCTGGCAGCTTGCGACCGTGCAGGCAGATCCGCAGAAGATGGCTTAACGGTCGGAGTAGTTGCTAATCATATTCTCTGAGAGTTCGCTACACCTCAAAACCTAAGAAGGCGGGACCGCCTGCAGAATCAACTTCGCTTCTTCTGAATGTTGGGGCATGAGTCGAAGTCAAAATTAAGGATCGATTTTATTTTTTCTACGGATTCCCAAAACTCCTAGTTCAGGGTTGGTACCCTCAAGTTAGTGCCTCGGCCTACGTTATATCGTTCCATTTCGGATGGCATCTGTGGGCATGCTGGTGCCTAGTTGCGATGAGCTTGACCCTTACCGAAATACGTTCATTCATCAACCTCTGCAGATCCGCGATTTACGGCTCCACCCGAAACCCCAAGCAGAGCCCAGCACCTCTTATGTAAGAAACATTGCTCAAGTTTCCGTCGGGCCTTGTTTGTATGATGTACATTTAAGAATGCTTTCTCGAGTTACTGTCGGCTTCTTATTTTTCTTTGTAAAACTAAGAGCTATGCTCTCTGCGAACGCATGCCAAGACTTGCAGTAGAACCGTCAGAAATCTCTGTAAAAGTCGTATACAACGCCTCCATACAGCCTTTGCAAAAGCTAATCCATAAAACCCTAAACGCTAATCCCTGAACCCTAAACCCTGAACCCTAAACCCTGATCGCTGAACCCTGAACCGTAATCCCTGAACCCCAAACCCTCAACCCTAAACCCTAGTCGCTGATCCCTCAACCCTAAACCCTAATCGCAGGACCCTAAACCCTAAACCTCCCCCCCAACCAAAAAAGTATAAATTAAAAAAACATTAATCCCCTAACCCTACCCATCCCCCCAAAACCAAAAAAAAAATAATACATATTAATGTATAATTAATGCATAAAAGCCACCCCTGAGCCCTGTGAGCGACAGGCTCCTGGCCCCTGAGCCTGGCGACGCTGCGCGCCGCCGCAGCTGCGCGAACGGCGCCAAACACGGCCTTCCTGGCCGAACTTGAGACGAAGACGTCGGGCTGTGGGCTTAGGGTTTAGGGGTTCAGGGTCTATGGGGTTTTGAGACTTAGACTAGGGTTAGGGCTAGGGCTAGGGGTTTAGGGTTTAGGTTGTAGGGTTTTGAGACTAAGGCATAGGGTTGTAGGTTTAGGGTTTAGGGTGTAGGGTTTTGAGACTAAGAATGTGGGTTAGGGGTTTAGGGTCTATAGCGTTTCGAGACTAAGACTAGAGTTGTGGGTTTAGGGTTTAGGGTGTTGAGATTAAGAATGGAGTTGTGGGAAACTATATATATATATGTATATATATATATATATGTGTGTGTATACAAAGGTATATATATATATATGCACATGTGTGTCGTTGTTTTTTGTTGGCGGTATTCGTTTGTGTACATATAAATGTACCGACTTATAGTTATGTGTGTATACATATATATATATAAATATATACACGGATAGATCGTACTTTAATGACATACATATACACACACACACACATATATGTATATACATGTGTATATATATACAGATACACATATGTATATGTGTATATATATATAGAGAAAAATATATACAATACTGCCCTAAGGCACCCTCTAGGAAAAAAACGCCGGCTTGTGTGTAATTACCGCCCATGTAAGGCTCAAAGTAGCCCGAAAGCTCTGCGTAGTATAGCCTAAAGATGTTTCGTAGCAAGGTAAGCATCTTGGGGTCCTAACTATACCCTAAACCTTGGGTACTGCCCCCATACACTAACAGTCTATACTGGGGCTACTATTCAGGGCCTTATATATCCATATTATGAATATAACTAAACTGTTACTGAGTGGGGGCAATATCCAACAAACCCTAAACCCCATAATCCCAGTGTGATCCTACCTGTAGTTTGTCTGGGAAAGTGGGACAAGAAAGACTATGAGTCCCTCGTGCCTTCCAGGGTTTAGGGTTATGTAAGGGTCTTTTGGGGTCCCTCGAGCCTTTCCGGGTTTAGGGTTATGTAAGGTTTTTTGTTTGGGTGGGAGGGTTTGGGGTTGTGGGTAGCAGGGTTCAGGGTTTAGGGTTGTATGTGTATGGGTTTCGTGGTTGAGACCCTGCAAGTTACGCCTGAGGGCTTACCCGGACCTAACGGCATTCGTTCTGCAGCCCTTTTGATCTCTAAGGGTGGGTATCTAGGCTGGAGTAGATTGTTGTTGCTGGGTGGTGGGGGTCTGAGTAGGTCGCGGAGTATAGAATTCAGGTGTTTTGACCCTGTGTTCCCGAAAACGGAAGAGAAGCCTGCGCCAAGACCGTCTCTCTTGTTACTAGGGCCTTATATTCTCTAAACCCTAAAACCCCTAAACTCTAAGGCCCTTGCATTCCCTACGCCCTAAACCCTACACCCTTATATTCTAAACCCTAGACCCGAGCACCCTCATATTCTAAACCTCCGCAGCCTCAAACCCTAAAACCCCTAAACTTTAAGGCCCTTGCAGCTTCCGCAAAGACTGGCCCTATGGCCCGAACGTTCCCGGTAGCTCTATAGTATACGGGTAGTTTTCTAACTTAGGGTCCCTTTTTGAGGGCTCCTTAAAAGGATCCAAAAGGGTTTCTGAAAGAGTTTATATAAGTTAAGGGTACTATAAAGGTTCTATATGGGTAGTTCTCTAAATTGGGGTCCCTTTTGGGGTCCTGCTTACCAGGGTGCCCTACTATATTGGGGATCTAAAAAGGGGGCCTAGTTTAGAGAACTACCCATATACTTAGGCCTGAAAAGGGGCTCCTGTGTCGTAACTTTGGGGCCAAGTATGTACAAGATGAGTACATGGACCCTTAGGGTGTGTTCTACTTGACGATGGCCCCCGTCACCATACTCACAGACCCCACTTGGAGGCCCAGGGAACTTAGTAAGCGGGTTATCACTAGAGTTATAAGTACCCTAAATGGAGTTACCCTAATTATAACCTTACATATAACCGACTTACTAAGTCCCCTGGGCCTCCAAGCACGATAAGGACCCAGGATTGTGTCTCCTTGCTTTCAGCCAGGAAATCCGGCGATGCTGCTCTAAACCCTCCCCCAGTCAGCATTAATGATAAGATGTTCTGTGTCCCTGAACCCCGTAAACCCTTAGTAGTATTTCGGTTCTTCTATGTTAACTTCGTAGCTGAACTACTACACTTTAAGCTTTTTGGGATGATATGATCCCTTGTAGAACTGAAAGTGTACACTTTATTTGTGCTTATGAACTCAGCTACCATGTTAAAATCTCGGTTTGCTACGTCCAACGAGTAATCAGGTGATGCTGAACTCTGCAATTCGCTGCTGCGCCCGAAGCATTGAGGCTTCCTCGGCTACGGAAGCGTTTTTGGGGACGGTCCCAGAGACTCCAAAACCCCATTAATTCAGGAATATACCTTAACTTTTATATATATATATATATTAGGGTTCCTATATACCGTTTAAGGTATATGCCTTAATTAAGGGGTTTTGGAGTCTCTGGGGTGGTTTGTGGCTGTTGGGGGGTTATGAGCGGTGTCACATGCTCTCGCCTTAGGGTCCATGTGCCTGGGGTTTCGAAGGGCTTTGTGGGTTTGGGGGGGTTGAAAATATCGGATGGCTAAGTTTTTACTGTTCAAGTTGTCCTGTTTAGTGACTTGTGGAAGGTCAGGTTTAGAAGCTGCTTCGCCTATGTCTGAGAGCACCTGTTGCTCTAAACATCCCTCAGCCTCAACCCCCGTAAAACCACAAACTCTGAAACCTGCAAAGCCCCAAACGGGAAACCCCAGCTGTGGTCCATCAAATTCCACTTAGGGTTTAGGGTTTAGGGTTTAGGCTTGTCCCGAGGGTTATTGGTGAAGGTGAAGCTACACGTATGATGACTTCCTGCCTCGGTTAAGGTACTTATAGACTTATAGTTTGCGGTGTACAGTTCTGATCTCAACCAGAGCTTTAGTCTTAGTTTCTAACTAGCACAAAACATTGAAATGCCCTGATCTGAACCCTACCTTGCCCTAATACGCCCGAAGCCCTAAACGCCCAAAGCTGTTGACAACATCGCGTGCCTTCCCATATCGCTCTTTTCATTATGTACATGAAATTGTATTCTCATTATCAAGGTGCCCATGTTGACCCATATAGATGCTATTGATGCCTGTAAAGCATCGTGTTGTGTATGATTCCAACACAAACCATCATATCGACTTCGGACCCTACAAGACAGTGCTTGGAGGCCCAGGGGACTTAGTAAGTCGGTTGTAAGTAAGGTTATAATTAGGGTAACTCCATTTAGGGTACTTATGACTCTACATATGACACACTTACTAAGTTTGCTGGGCCTCCAAGTAGGCTTCGGGAGGTGAAGGTATATTCGTTGGATGCAGGCCTGGCCCTGCTCCTTGGCGCTTCTACACGTGCCTCGGCAAGCCGAGAGAGTTCTTTGGGATCTGCTGTTGTAGCTGTTCGAATATGCGCTGTTCCAGCTCCTAGTGCAGTTGGAGCCTTGGGACATGCCCATATGTATGTCTGTATGCTTGGACAGATGGTCCGGCAAGAGTACCTATGTAAGGGACACTGCCCCAAACCATGGTAGTAATTCCTAGGATAGAGCGGGAATTCAGGGTATAGGCGTAGTTCTCCGGACTATTTACTGGATCTAAAAAGGGACCCGAACGCAGAGAACCCATAGGGCATGAGGGTTGCGAGCTTAGAACTTACACTTAGGTTGTAAAGGCTTTGGGTTTGTTAGAGTCAGAATATGCTACTCTGAATTCTGACCTAAAAGCACCTGTTACCCCAAAGCCAAGTAAGCATATTTGGACCCTCCATTACAGAGGGTTCACCACGTGATCCCCAAAACGCTAAGCCCTAAATATGTCCCTGCTGCTTCTCTCGCGTGGCGGACATATGTGGAGCCCTGCCTGGCTGTGCGAGAGTGAGAGTCGAAACCCTAAATCCGAGCGTCAACCCTAAACCCTAAATCCCAAACCACAAACCCTAAATCCCTGAGCGTCAACCTAAAGCCCTCCCAGAACCGGTCGGGTGTTGGCATTTCGGGTTCGGGGTTCAGACTTTTAAATTTTTGGAATGAGGGGGTTAGGGTTTAGGGTTCGAGGTTTGGGGTTTAGGGTTGAGGGTTTAGGCTTTGAGGTTTAGGGTTTGGGGTTTAGGGTTTGAGGTTTTAGGGTTTCGAGGTTTAGGGTTTAGGGTGTTGGGTTTCCGAGATCCGGGTCAGGGTCAGGGTTCAGGGTTGACAGCCCACGGAACATCGACCGATTCCCAGAAGATTCCGCACAACTCCTAGGGAGACCCTTTAAAGCGGATCCTTCTCAACCCTACTTGTGGCTCTCTTAAAAAGGGACCTTGTTGAGAGGGTCTATGTCCCTAAGGGTCCCCCGTAATCTCAACTCCTAACAAAGTTAGTTTCCGAAGGTGGGGACATTTATCAAGCCCCAAACCCCAAATCCCAATATTTTGATGACTCGCAAACATGTTCTTATGATTCCCCCGGTTTCGTCTCCAATCATAAGTATACATGAATGTACTATGTGAGCAATCTTGCTCTACTAATTTAAGCAACTCTCGTCTCAAAACCCGACTCCAAAGCCCCGGTTTAGGGTTTAGGGTTTAGGGTTTAGGGTAAAATCCCAAGCTCGAATGTGCTGAGGACATGCCGGACCCAGACGTCATCAGCTCCTGCGCTCAATTGTACGGTCAAGTGGTACCCACTTCCTTAGGATGTTGTGCTTTAGGGCTGAAACTTGCAAGATGTGTGGGTATGATTTGAAATAGGAGCTTGAATATGCAGCAAATGTCACGTTGCAGCCCCAGTATACGTGCAACATTGTAACTTGAAGGCATTACCCCCGAACCTTCTTCCAATTGGATCATGAACACGTCCACCAGCCAAAGCCCTTGCCGTAGATCCCTCCAATCGCACACCCAAACCCTGAGCGTTTGAAGAGGAGTTTGC
Organism: Symbiodinium necroappetens; assembly: GCA_905231915.1. Taxonomy (NCBI): domain Eukaryota; class Dinophyceae; order Suessiales; family Symbiodiniaceae; genus Symbiodinium; species Symbiodinium necroappetens. Next base: position 946 of record CAJNJA010011648.1, on the reverse strand, counting down.
CTGTGCCAATCTTCAAAAGGGGGGGGTCGTTAAAGTGGGGAAGTATGTAAGGTTAAGGGTCCATGTACCCAACTACTATATACTTTGGCCCCAATGTACCTATATAGGGACTACGTCAAGGCCAATGTATATACTATATGAGTACATGGACCCTTAGGGTAAGGTTATACAACGCCTGAGCCCAGAAGTCAGCCAGCGAACGCATAGATATGTTGTTAGTATGATCAACTACAGGGTAAAAGCTGGCAGCTGTGAGGTTTTGGTCTCAAATACCATGCTCCGAAAGGGCTTTCCGATACCCGAACCCTCGTCCCTAAACTAAGCCTAACCCCGAAATTCAGAAGTCTCACAGTATGGCGGGTGTTCGGGCTCCCTTTCCTAGTTCCTCAGAGGCTCCATGTAAAACCACCATATCAAGGGGGGAGGGAGAGCCTGAAAGTATAACCCCACGCCCTCCGTACATGGGCCCTTGGACCCTGAGTGCATCTATGGTCCCCAGTAGTGCTCCGATGCCTGTATTTGGCTATGGCGATAAGCATCATGACTCTTGTCACCACTGGTACTCATATCTTACATGCTACCATTGCTGTAATGTTATGAACATCATTAGCAGTAGCAGTGCAGTGGCAGCGGCAGCGGAAGTAAGGTAGGAGCAGGCGTAAGAGTAGGAGTAGCAGCAGGAGGAGTAGTGGCAGTCTACTAGTAGTACTAGCCGTCGTCGTAGTAGTAGTAGTAGTGGCAGTAGTAGGTGGTGGTAGTAGTAGTAGCAGCAGCAGCAGCAGGAGGAGTAGTAGTAGTAGTAGCAGCAGTAGTCGTAGTCGTAGTCGTAGTCGTAGTCGTAGTCGTAGTCGTAAGTAGTATTAAGTAGTCGTAAGTGGTAGTAAGTAGTAGTAACCAGTCGTAATTAGCAGTAATTGGCAGTAGTCCTAGGTAATGAAACATGTCT
>CAJNJA010011647.1:0-12808 GCA_905231915.1 Symbiodinium necroappetens | reverse complement strand
GTCTTAACACCACTTCGGCAGAAAAACTAAAAATTTGACTCAAAACGTTGTCTCAAGACCACTTTGACAGGATTTGTTTGAACCAAAGCGTGTCTCAATATCACCGGGTGTCTCAGCACCACTTTGAGCCCAGATCGAGCCAAAAGGTGGTTTTGACACCACTTCGACAGAAAACTAAAAGCTTGAACCAAAACGGTGTCTCAAGACCACTTTGGTAGGACATCCAAACAAATTGAACCCAAGGGTCTCAACACCACCGGGTATGTCAGCACCACTTTGGGTCCAGATCGAGCCAAAAGGGTGGTTTTTAACAGCACTTCGGTAGAAAACTCAAAAAACTTGAGGCCAAAACGGTATCTCAAGACTTTGACAGGAAATCCAAACAAATTGAACCAAAGGGTGTCTTCAACACAACCGGGTGTCCCAGCACCACTTTCAGACCAGATCGAGCCAAAAGGTTTTTACACCACTTCGGTGGAAAATTCTAAAACTTGAGGCCTCAAGACTGCTTTGACAGGAATTCCAAACAAATTGAACCTTCAACAGAACCGGGTGTCCCAGCACCACTTTGAGACCAAATCGAGCCAGAAGGGTGGTTTCAACACAAACTTCAACCAAAAGGGTGTCTTAAGACCACTACACGAACCCAAACAAATTGAACCAAAGGGTGTCTTAACACCACTGGGTGTCTTAGCAGCACTTTGAGTCCAGATCGAGCCAAAAGAGTGGTCTTAACACCACTTCGGTAGAAACTACAAACTTGAACCAAAAACGGTGTCTCAAGACCACTTTGATAGGAAACCCAAACAAATTGAACTAAAGGGTGTCTCAACCATTACCGGGTGTCTCAACACCACTTTGAGTCCAGACCAAGCCACATTTCGGTAGAAACTTAAGCCGAAACGGTGTCTCAAGACTCTTTGACAGGAATTCCCAGCACCATTTGAAGTCCAGATCGAGCCAAAAGGGTGGTTTTTAACAGCACTTCGGTAGAAAACTCAAAAAACTTGAGGCCAAAACGGTGTCTCAAGACTTTGACAGGAAATCCAAACAAATTGAACCAAAGGGTGTCTTTAACACAACCGGGTGTCCCAGCACCACTTTCAGACCAGATCGAGCCAAAAGGTTTTTACACCACTTCGGTGGAAAACTCTAAAACTTGAGGCCTCAAGACTACTTTGACAGGATTCCCAACAAATTGAACCTTCAACACAACCGGTGTCCCAGCACCACTTTGAGACCAGATCGAGCCAGAAGAGTGGTTTCAACACAAACTTCAACCAAAAGGGTGTCTTAAGACCACTACACAAAATCGAATTGAAAGAAATTGTGACATATGGCGAAATCCTGCAAGATCATATACATGTTATATGATGAAATCCTGCAAGAGCATATATAAGAGAAGATAAAATAGATCTTTGAAGCAAGTTATGAAATTTTGGAAAATCCTATAAGATCGCATATATCAGAGAAATATCGATTTATGCAAAATAAAAAGTCAAATACGAGAAATAATGAACAGAAGAATCCTATTATCAATAAAAATAAATAGAAGAAACCTTTCATCTGACCTAAAAAGTAAATTAAAGAGACCTTTCATATTATCTAAAAAGTAAATTAAAGAGACCTTTCGTATTACCTAAAAAGTAAATAAAAGAGATCTTTCGTATTACCTGAAAAGTAAATAGAAGAGACCTTTCGTATTACCTAAAAGTAAATAGAAGAGACCTTTCATATTACCTAAAAATACATGGAAGAGACCTTTCGTATTACCTAAAAAGTAAATAAAAGAGTCTCTTCCATTATCTAAACCCTAACTCAAAAAAATACAAGCGAACCAGAACTCCAAGAAGCATAGCTAAGACCCCCGACCACACGGGACCCCAATTAAATTAGACTTCCAAGAACCTTCGACCCCCGACCACGCGGGACCCCGTACCCACTATTTTAATATTTTATTCGAATATATATATATTGATATTTTCATGAGATTACGATTTTTAATAAAATATATATTAATTAAATGTGTCTGTTAATTCTATTTGTTATCTATCTCTATCTATCTTTGTCTCTATCTGATTAATTACCTGGATCGTTATTTCTCTATCTGTGGGATGGATCCATCTATCTATCTATTGATATATATTTCAATGATAAAGGGACTTATGGCCCCTTTTCGCGTTGTTAGAAATAACAAATATTTTAATGGGGAAATGATTTGTTGTCTCTTTTCTTCTTGGAAGCAGCGGGTCCGCTCTAGTATTTTATAAATCGCTACGTGCTTGTGTTGTTTTCGGATTTGTTCGACGATTGGCCATGCCAAATTAGGAAAATCTCGGTGGTTTGGGATCTTGGCCGACTATTTTGAAAATTGAATGCGAATTGTTAATATACCGGACATTTTTGAAATATTGCATATAAATTCTTTGTAATTTTCGAGATATTTTTCGAGTAATTTTATTTTATGTCATATATTGAATCATATTATATCGTCTCGATAAATATTTGAGAGGAATGTCGTGAAGGGATGAATAGAATATTGGCGGAAAAATTAGAATATGGAGAATTCTTGTATTTTTTCTTGCTATCTTTTTTCATATTTCGGGGCGGGGAAAAATTCAAACACAAAAATAAAATGATAAAGATAATTAGAGAGAGATAGAAAAGAAGATTAAAAAGAAGAGAAATTAAGAAAATGGAGAAAAGTTCAGAAAGAGAAAAGAAGAATTCAGAAATAAAGATAACAGATAATTAGGAAGAAATATAATAATAAGAAATAAAGATAAGAAGGAAGGTCCAGGGGAATAATGCTCGGACAGGGGGGAAATGACTTAGAATAAAGGGATAATTGAAGAAATATTTATTTTTTTCCATTGATTTATATCTGGAGAATAGATCTCGAATAATTAAATGATTTTATTGAAAAATTGAATCAAATTTATATGAGTAATATTTTATTTTTAAATATATTTTTAATTCAAATATATGATAAAATTTCAAATTCATTATAATATTCGATCAAATTTTTTTTTAAAATATTTCTTGCCTCGTAGAGATCGTGACATGGGCTAGTCTCTATAAGAAATTTTTCGTATGATATTGATTTATTTATAGATTTAAATTCAATTGAAATAAATTATATTAAAAAAATCATTCCAAATGAAAAATATTATAGTAAAAAATTTTAATTTCTAACGAAATTATTTTCTATAAAAGAATATTTTATATAATAATAAAATAGAAATAAATCATATAAAATTATAATAATTGAAGTTATGAATTTCGATAAAATCATAATTTCAATTCAATATTAAAAATTCATATAATTTCATCAGAAATTATGAATTTCGATAAAATCATAATTTCAAATAAATATTAAAATTCATACGATTTAAATTTTAATAGAAATACAATACATCTATTAATTTTATTAACGATATATCTAGGAATTATTTGCGAAATCTTAGTCTCGCGACTTTTTTATAATATTTATTTCGCCACAGGGAAACACATACGATTTTTAGAAAATAATCAATTTGTTTTTCGATATTTTTATTTTCTTTATAGGTTAGAACGAAATTAGAGTCCATTCTAAAAATCTTATTTCTATAATCTTTAGAAAATCTAAAAATTTTAATATAAAAATATAGAATCATATCTTTTCAGAAATCATGGCAATAATTCCCAAAGTCAACAAATATAAAAAATATTTATTCAAAAAGATCGATTTTAATACGATTAAATTTATATGGAAATATATATATAAGAATTTTCACAAAGCGGCATTCATATAAATCATAATTTCTAGATCAAAATTCATACTCGTCCGAAAATACGGCTTCCCATAAAATATTTTCTATTTAATATTTTTCAATATGTAAATATATAAGAATATCATCAATCGAATTAGCACGAATAAATATAGAAACCAAGCATCTTAATCTATTTCTTTATATATATTTGCCCATACGATTCTCCTTCTTCCATCTCTCCAAGACACTACCCACGAATCCCACGGCCTCCCATATAACTTATATTTCCACGCTCCAACCTATAATTATACTATCTATTCGATAATATAGTAGATATAATATATCTAGAAAAATTTATCATATTAGAATAAATATACTACATAAGCCATATCCATAATATCTACCAAATATCCAATTCCTCTTTCTAACATTTAATTTCGATAATATCTACTATTAATCGGAATAATATGAAACAAAAGCTAGAATCTAAAATACTATTAATGGAAAATATCGTAGTATAAAATATTGTATTGCCAAAAAAATTCATATAATACCAAAATTTTGCTCTTCAGAATTATAGGCATATCGTAAAATACGTTATCTAATATACCAAGTTTTCAGGTATCATCCTCCGTGAGGGATCCAATATAAAACCCTCAAAGTCGCTTTCTAATATGTTAGAATGGAATCTAAAAGCATTAAATTCGGAAAGTTTAATTTATACAATAATTAGTTTTATAGGATAAGTATCTGCCTCCAATTCTCGTCAATCAAGATTCATTTTTCGAATTTTTTTCAATTCATTACCAATGTTTTGGCAATGGTGGCTCGTTCATCCGCTCCGTTGGGTGCTCTCGATCGATCACAGCACCTATTCCCTCTTTCGACGTTTCGCACTTGCAGGGGCTTCTTCGCCTTGACAAGCTGCTTCATGGCCCTCTTTCAGGTCGCACATGGCATCCAAATCCTTTGCGGTTTCCGAAAGTCATTCCCGAGAATTTGTGGCAAATACGTCGCCTACATTGGCAGAAGTACTCCCTGACATGAGAACGAAAGAGTTGCGTGATTCGTTGCCGCAGCTTCATAAGAACCTTTAACAAAATTCTAGAGTCTGAGACCTCAGAACCGCTTTTAGATTAACGAAGGTTCCGTGACTGCCCCAGAAGACAGCTGCCGGGCCTTGTGTGAAAGTAGAATCCGCAGGTCATCAGTTGGAAGTCCATTCCACGGAACAACGTCTTACTGAATGATGGTACGTTTGCTTGAGATGCCCGAAGTAAATGCCCTTTGTCTTTCCGTCAACAGAAGCCGGTTGTTCCGGAGACTAAACACACCAAATGCACGGCAACAAAATGGTCTAGCTGACTTAGAAGCTACTGTAACCAGCTTAACGGCAAGTCATTCCGCTGAGTGCATGTAATGTACAGCAAGCCATGGGGGAAACACATTCTACTTGCCGAAGGCACAAGTCCTGAAAATCTGAATTCAAACAAACAAAGCCTCACAAAGCCGTCTCCGCAGCATCGGACCCCCCGGAAAGTATCGGAGCCCCAACTGCCGAATTCTTGTATCTTCGTCCAGAGCTCTGCTGCGATAGCCTCAAACGCAGCCTTGCCTTGGCTCGGCAGGTGGCGTTGTTCTTAAGCGGGGGTTTGTTTATATAGGCTCTCCGAATTACTTGCGGACAGCCTCATTCCGTCATGAAGAGCTGAAGATCCAACAGAGCGGCTAGTGTTCGGCTGATTGTGCGTGTGTGTTGAGGAAGACACAGCATACCGTTCGAAGCGGGCCGAAGATCAAAGATTCCGAAGGAAGTTGTGACTGGAACCGGGGCCAACGGGCCTGCATGGGACCATCAGTGTTCTGTGCCACCTCGACAAGTAGAAGATCCGAGCCTGAAGTTGAACGTGCCGACGCACGTAATATTCTCCTGCCTACTGTGCAGGCATGCCGCAGTCGCCGCGGAATGCATCACCATGGGCATAGCAAATGATGCCTCGCTGTGACCGCGAGGATGTAGCGGAAGAGCTGAAACGAATATCGGCATTTAATTTTGCGTGGGACCGTCAAGAACAGTGTGGGTACGAAGATGTGAAAAGTGCGCAGGCACGAACGACTACCTTGTCAACCGAGATGACTAGTTGTCAGTGACTTGTTGGGGTGTGTTCTCTGGACTGTCCACAGCTTCAATGAATAATGATTGCAAAGCTGTGTCCCCATCGGCTGCGCAATCACACTTTGGCATGGGGATGCTGCAGCTGTCATCTTTCCATCTTTCGAGGTGCCCGAAGCTGTAGCCGAAGCCAAGGAGCTTATGTTCTGCTGTGCCAGCTGGACATAAAACTTTGCCACGCGCTTGCGGTCATGGAGGAAGAGCCTGGGCTCTGACTCTCAAGTCCCAAGCCCTGAACCCCCAAAGCAGCAACACCTGATGTGGCGTGAGTGGCTCAAAGTAATGAAGCTCCTCCTGCTTCCGGGGAGCTTACCCAAGCGACCCACCCGAGGGAAGCCTCCTGGCAGTGGACCAGAGCCGAAGACCCAGGACATGAAGCCTCTTCAATGCTGTGCACTCAAGGCTTTTTGGTTGCTGGGCATGAAGCGTACGTATCTCTCAGGCTTAAGATGCAGAGAGATCAAGCGCTTTGCCAGATTTGTGCCTCAAAGGATATGAAGCTTTGGTTTTTGGGTTTATAGGGTGCAAGGCTTCCGTGGTTCAGGCTGGGCTTTGCGGCGCTTTCAATACCCGGGCTTGGCTTTCCGAACAGCCACTCGTTCTAGGCATTCCTGCTTCGCAATTTCAGCCCCTGCGCAATCACGGCCTCCTTTGTGCACGGATCAGCCAATAAGCAACCACATATCGAATTTTTGTGCAGTCCCTGAGCCCCAAACTCAGACTCTCCCACCCACGACCTGGGTTTGTGCGTAGCAGCATGTCGCAAACGTAGTACGCCCGAGTGCCATCAGCAAGCTTCAAGGTGTAGTAGTACCTGACTTACAATTGGTAATTGCGACCTGCTGCTATTCAGACACATACACGCAGTCACGACGACTTCGATACAAGCTAGATAGCGGCACTTTGCTGCTGCCACTACGGCAATGATATTAACGCAGACATTTACTGATATACCCAGGTAGTTCACCTCAACATCACCATCATCATCGTCATCATTCGGTGAACTGCATTTTGTTTCATTACCAGGCTTTCCTTCTAGAACCACGCTTACTGCCATATTTGGTGCTCTGCACCCTGATCCCTACGAGTACCTCTACGTCGTATATGCCATCATACCATGGCAGTAATGAAGAAGATGACGCCTCGATGAATGGCGGCGATGATGATTAATGATGGCAGTCGTCCAATGCCGAACCCCTTCCAGCTGTTCTCGTTCATCTTTTCATGCAAAAGTTTGCCAGAACCATGGGATCACTACTGCATGCCAGAAACCTCGCCTGGCCCAGAATGAGGGTGCTTTGAACACCGATGTGAGAGCATGCCCCACAGATTCCGAAAAGAAGCACGCCACTCGCCAGCTTGCAGGCTGCAGAGCAACACGTTCCCGATTTGCGATGCTGCTTACTCTGAAGAGCCTTTGCTTCCCCCGGCATGACTATCTACTATCCCTGTCCTACTATCATCACCATACATCAACCTGTCGACTCTCGACCGTCATCGCGCCACGAGGCAGCCTCGAAATACCATCATGTAATTCTGATTGTGTGATCATCTCAATCGTCTACTTCAGCTGCGGCCGCAACGTTATCTTCACAGGCCTATGCATTTGAAGGGGTCGGTCTCCAGGAAGTTTCGCAAACAGAAGGATGCTTGGCGGTGTGGGCATTGTGGCTGGAAGATTCACCTTTTTCCTTTGGCCGCTGCAGTACTTGTCTGACTATTCTCCACACCTGTCTCTTGAGCAAAGAACCTACAATACAGCCTCGTACAGGTAAAATGCCATCCCGACGACGATAATTATATATGTCTCGTCTGCAAAAATTCCGCGTGCATTCTCATCACGGACGCAATGGAAAACATTGTTTAAGCCAATTCTGCCCACCATGGACAAGGTCTGGCATGAACAAAACCATTGACTTTGAGTTGGAGTTGAGCTACGACGTGAATTGAAAAACACAACGCTGGCTAAGGGGCCTGGTGAAACCCTAAAACCTATGTACCTCAATTTGTGAAAACCTGTACGGGCTGGTAGATTGCCAAGCCGTGTGTCAAATGTGCTGTCCGGCTGCTCGAAGACCTCTTCACTGTTCAGATTCCATCCGTCTATGGCCTGGACGGTTGGATGCTTAAGGCAGCATTCGTCGCATTCGCTTGGAGAGACGCCGTGAAAGGCCCCAGCAAAAAGACCTACTTCGGAGACGTTTTACGTTCAGGTCTTTTGGCCAGACCTCTTCGTCAGAGGAGTTTAACACCCAAAAAACCCGCGGAACTTCGAAGCCTGTGCCCGAAACAAGTGCGGCCCCCTTGCCAATGGAACAGCAACTCCCAGCTGTGACAGCGTCGCCCGGTGCCAGCTCTCCCTGAGTGTTTACCCGAAATCCGAGCGCAAGCAAAGTGACAGTCCGACCGTGCGCCCTGCAAGGATCCGAATTCAAGGAGAAATGCTTCGTCATGCAGTGCCCTTGATTCGGCAATACCGGCGAAAGATTTCCGACTCAGAAGGCGGTCGCTGACAATAGCTTGCATATTCGGAAGCCTCCACTGCAATTGCGCCACCGTATCGCTGGCTCAATTCTCGTGAATCGAAGTCCACGGCTACGACCTTATGAGGCAGTGCAGTCAGCTGCATCCCCGAAAAAAGGCGCGCCGCAAAATCCGTCGTCTTCCAACGTGGGCTCTCGACTTATAACCTTTGCTGGCCCTTGCTGGTCTGCGTGCGTGATCTGCCTCATCCCCTGGGCTTGCAGGCTTCCACGGGGTGCCAGCTTTCAGTGCACCATACACTACACTCACTGCACGACGTATACATTCCAGAAGTCTGGCAACGGAGTTCCAGCCCTTGCGACCAGAGAGCCTTCGCGATGCGCTCGCGAACCCATGTGCTGCCTTGAGGGGCGCAGACTTTGCAGTCCGGGTAGCGTGCCTTGCATTCTGAGCAGCTTGATATCAGGCCGTGGAAAGGTCGGCTTTGGGAATTTCTTGGGAAGGGTCGAAGATAAGACTAGTAGGCAACCCGGCTTCGGAAGACGTACCGCAAGTAGGATTCCTCGTCAAACTGTGGCCGTGCCTTTGCAACAGAACCTGCTAGATGCAACGCTACTGCAACTTGAAACCAAAGACAGGTGGACAGCGTGCGCGACGTCAAGCTTTCTCGGCGCAGCAGTTCAACGAATCCGAAGCTACTATATGCGGTCACACTTGAAACGAAGGCTTCAGACACAGAGAGGATCACAGAGGTTTGCCGTTCTAGACTCTTCCAAAAAGAAGCGATCCGCAAAGCACCTTCCACACTGCGGCATCTTCGCGATGGTATGCATTCGGAACCACCAGAACTGCTGGCCGCCCCAGAGCCTCGACCTAAAGCTTGGACTTAGACATCGTCCTGACTGTAGTACACTACACTTTGGCTTCACGATGAGTCTTGTTAACTCTTGCTGCTGCTGCCGCTCGGCGTTCTGCTTTCTTCTCCTTTAGCCTTCAAGTGCTCCTGCTGCTGCAGCTACCACCACATGTGCTACAGTCGACCAGTTTAAAGGTCTAGGACCGGAGTGCTCACCTGAATGACTGAAACCGAGACCTTGATGCTGGGCATGGGTTATGTCCGGCCTGCTCCATCAAATGGGCCTCCAAGGCCACCGCCGAGAAAACCACCAACTCCCCAGAGCCTTCGGGTCGATAGACGGTCATGTTCCTCATCCTCAGATACGAGGGTCCCCCAGTGCTTACGGTGCTTACAGGCTTATCGACTCACGTTTCGGGTCAGTCCGTTTACTCGACCCGGGGTTTCGAGCACAAAAGCCTGAAAGGCGTCTGGACATCTCCCCTCTTCCTTGCTCAGCTAAAGACCCAAAGGCTACATGTCACAAAGCCATGTTTGCCTTGCCCTACCAAAACCCCAGGTCAAACCCCCAAATCCCCAAAAACTGTTTAACAAAGCTTCGGTGGGCCGGCGGAGGCACCCTTGGCGGAAACTTGCCACAAGCAGCCGGGAGATATCTCCTCATGGCAGGTTCTCGGGATTCGCCGGGCCTGCAAATCATCTCCATCTAGACACAGATTATGCGGCAACTTGGCAAAATGAGAGTAGATGTTCGGTACATGCACACGGCATGTTCGTTCAAACCTGTATGGGCTGCACGGCCTCGGGGTTTGTCAGGACTCATCGCGTTGTCACAAGGTGCCGAACTGAGGAGGTAAGTGTCGAGAGAACCTTCTGGAAACTGTAGGGAGCCCCGGTGAAGTTGACGATGTTAGTTGTGAGTGGATATCACCAAGCCTTTCAGTCGTGCATGAAGCCACAACGTGTTCCAAATATTGCCCGCTCCACGAGAAGCGAAGCCAAGATCCCACAAGTGAGTCCTGAAGCTGCAAGCTGAGAGAAACTGGGCCGAAGATCTCCGGTCTGGGTCGTTTCTCCGAGACTCCAAAACTCTTTGCATCTTCATACAACTCATACAACCCAAGAAGAGGGTTCACTATTCAGGCTGTAGGCTCCGTCCGTTTCTGTTCCTCCTCCTTACAGGTCCCGGAACCTCTCTATCTATCTCCGCGATAACAACAGCAATTGCAGTCCTGGCCATGATAGCACATAGCACTGGTAACAATACACATGAAGAACGTGATGACAAGAAAGGCAACAGCAGCAGCAGCATCGGCGACTTCCGCAGTGGCACGTAGCTGCAATGACGACGCAAACAAAAGCGACAATCGCAAAAACAGTATGTAGTGACGTAGTGGATACATGTGACCCCCTCGAATTTGAGGATCCCGAGCCTGGAGATCGCTCAGAGCCGACACCACATGTGAGTCCCAGGGCTCTTTGGCCTTTGCCGCTGCCTGCACCTCTTCGCCAAGTGTGATTTGGGTTCGGAGCTTGCTGTGCTCTCCACCCTGCTTTGCTTGGACATTCGGTCTTCTGCATGCGGTGGCTTGTGGCATACCGGCTGCGTGCTAAGCTAGCCAAGAAGCTGCTCTCAATTCTTGCCGTTTGCTGTTTTGAGAAGTGTAGGTTATCACCACGAGCGCTGCAAAACTTGGAACACTGCACCACTGCAGCACAGGTGCTCTCCCCAAACTCCACCTCTTTGCTCACTACAACTCAACGTAGCTCAGGGGAGTTGAGGAATGTTGAGGAGGTGTGTGGTCTGTGACGGCCGGAATGAAGGAACTGAAGCCACCTCAGCCTAGTCTGGTGCTGCCTTGTGTACCCTGAACTCTGAATGAAGTGAATTCGTCGCACTCCTGGCCGGACCTCCGCAGGAGGCTCAGGCTTGCGCGTGGCCGTGGCAAGAGCCACTGCCAGCATAGCCTTGGACCCAAAGTTCGGGTTTGTGTTGATTCAGCCGGAATCTTGAGCTGCGCAAATCGGGGTTCTCAGCCACTGGATTTGCGAATCAATGCAGGTTGCAGTGGAAACGAAAATTCAGTTGGCCCGCTGAAGCCAAAAGACTCCGAAGGTTATGCCTGAGCAAACTGGCCTGTTGCGATTGAACTGAACTGAGCAATCTGCGAAACGAGCAAGCGACCTTGGAGGCAAACGGTACTTTTTGGAGTTGGTCGCCCGGCTTTCGAGCCGGGCGACCTCCCCAAGAGTCTACAGCATGTTCCGCATGCGGCCCGGTTCCGGAATGCCTCTTTGCTGGCCGACACCTTTGAGCCAAACCGTGAGATGCCCAAGCGGCAGCAGCGCATCCGCTGCTGACAGGATGCTCCATCAGCAAGCCCAAGACGTTCATGCTGCAGCAGTAACTTCGGCTGTGGATGCCAAACTGTTGCCACGAAGCAGAACTGGACACGGCTACGCCTGCTCAACCGTAAAGGTTAATACTACCTGTGCTGTGGCAGGAAGTCCGGTTTCATAGTCCTGCTACGAATCACTTTCCTTCCATCTGGTGCAGGACAAGGCGTGGGCTCAGCGGTGGGAGTGAGGTGGGGGTGGGCTGAGACGGGCTTGGGCGGGGTGGGTTGGTGAGAGATATTTACATCTAGAATCTGCATGTACCTTGCAAGCTGGGTTTTCTCACATTTGGTTAAACACTCCTCTGGGTCATGTTGAGCATACTTGTGTAGGGTAGGCTACTTTGATGACACAAAGAAATAATGCCAAAGACGTTGCAAGAACCCTCTCGTCATCGGATACAGAGAACAAGCGAGAGAGAGAGAGAGAGAGAGGGAGAGAGAGAGAAAGAGAAGGTGAAGCACAGAACGAGACCGAGAAGACACACGACGAAACGTAGAGTCAGGAGAATCTGAGTCTGCGGCTGCGCACTTCTGTCAACAGCTGCTCTGAGCCAAACAAGTCACTTCTTTCATCAGCTCTGTTTGCGCTGCTCTCTCTTCGGAAGCCTGGTGCCCTCCAAAACGGGAAAACCACGGAGCAGATTGCCACGAGGTACAGGCACAGAAGCAGTTGTGGCGTAAGAGAAACTTGATGCAAGGCTGGGAAGGTGGCAGGCTGAGTGCTCCGTTGTGAAGAGAAGAGCTCAGGTGCCATACTTGCCGGTGCGGGACGGCCTGGCAGCCAAGTGCCACACAAACATCGCATCATGTGGCCGCTCATCGATCGCGCCTCATGCGATACTTGGCAATGACTCGGGTCTCGTAGTCGCTTCGTTGGTCCACCTGTTGCTGCGTTGCTAGTGATCCACATCGCAAACCAACTTATCGAGAAGAGCCTTGCTCGCGTCGTATTCCTCCTCGTTCCAGTCTGCCTGAGACTCATGCACAGAGTAGGCAGGCAGGCAGGCAGGCAGGTCGGTCGGCAGGTAGGTGGGTCGATCGGAGGTCGGTAGGCAAGAAGGAGGTTGGTGAGCAGGAAGGAAGGAAGGTAGGTAGGTAGCTGAAACCCGCCGTAAGCTGTAGCTCCGGTTGCACTGGGACCGCG
>CAJNJA010011644.1:0-13544 GCA_905231915.1 Symbiodinium necroappetens | reverse complement strand
CTAAACCCCTAAACCCCTAAGCCCCTAAAGCCCTAAGCCCCTAAACCCTAAACCCCTAAACCGCTAAGTCCCTAAACCCCTAAGCCCTAAACCCTAAACCCCTAAACCCCTAAGCCCTAACCTACCTTTCATCCCACCTGTGAGCCCTTTCGACCTGAAAGCTGGGCGCCAAGGCTTGACTGCAGAGCGGGCTGTAGAAACTCCCTGGTTCTTAGTAGGGAATGGGGGAATGGATCCCTATGATAGTCCCTTAAGGTCCCCTATACTAGTCCCAAAACCCCCTTCCTCCATTCCCTACTAAGAACCAGTCAGAAAATGCTGATCTCAAACCAAAACCCTCCGAAGACTAGACATGGGTTTAGGGTTTAGGGTTTAATAGGGTCTACGGTTTAGGGTTTAGGGTTTATAGGGCTTTTAGGGTTTTTGGTTTTAGGGTTTTTAGGGCTTTTAGGGTTTATAGGGCTTTTAGGGTTTATAGGGTTTGTAGGGTTTAGGGTTTAGGGATGTTTTGGGCCTGCACCCTAAACCGTAAAACCTAAACCCCATAGCGCTTTTTTGGCTTGATCTGGTAGATATGGTGCTCGGATGTCTGTGCTTCAACGAATCCCAGGGAAGATGGGGAGGGTATGGGGTTTGCCTGTTTATGGGTTCTGCTTAACTTGAGGGCCAAAAGCTTCCCAAATAAGGGTCGTAAGCACCCTATACGGCATGGCGGAATACTTGCCTAGACCATCATAATTAACTCCTACCATAGACACCCTTCTTCTACCTGGGGTTTCCAAAACAAGCCCTCAACCCGCACTTTATTGAGGTCAGCTCTAGGATAATTTTCAGGTGGGTAGCTACCGTTATAGGAGCCTTATAGAAGGCCTATATAACTTATGGAAGCCTTATAGAAGCCCTCTATGCCCTAAACCCTAAACCCTGAACCCTAAACCCTAAACCCTGTATACCCCAAAACCCTATACCCTAAACTCCCCACCTGTAGTTTCCTTTAGTCAGCGATCGGGAAAGACAGTTGAGAATGTCGACCTGAGTCCTTTCGAATGTTGAGGGTTTAAGGTTTTTTTTTAAGGAGGACCTTTGCCTATTTCAAAATTAGGGTTTAGGGTTTTGGGGTTTAGGATTTTTTTTAAGGAGGACATTATGGTTTAGGGTTTTTGGGTTTAGGTTTTTTTTGAGGCGGACCCAGAGTTCAGAATTTGAGTTTAGGAGAGTTTCGTGCTTGAGCTCTTAATGCTCCGGAGTTGGCTTCCAGGCACAATTCTAACAGCCAGCTTCTGTAGAATTAGAACTCGAGACATTGCTTGCCCCGGCGACTGCAGGTCGTTTTCAGACTGACTCGGGGCTGGGGTCATCTAAGCCCTAAATCTTTAAGCTAGGCACCCGAATAACACTGCCGAGGGGAACTATGGCATGTCCCATGAAGTGCTCTACGTCGTCGGCGTTCTTTAATCAGTAGGTGTCCTTAATGAGGGGCCCTGCATTTTTGGAGGTTGGGAAATTCAGTCGCTTGCCAAGGATTGATGGCCGTGACTCCTCGCAGATGGAGCTCGTGCTTCTCGAAAGGAAGTACATGTGGAGTGGTTGTCAAAACCAGGGTCTCTTTTGGTGTCCCAACCTATACGGTGCCGTATTAGGAGTAGAAGTATATAGGGTTCCCCAGAATAGGGACCATGATTTTGACAGTCACCAATGTCATGTCTCCGAGTAGCCTAACGAACCGAGATGTTGAGAGCTGCCTCGAATCAGTTCCATTTCCTTATGTGTTCCCGTGAAAAGGGAGGCTGTTTGGGGATACTTGCAGGGTTCGGATTTAGGGTCTAGGGGTTTGGGGTTAGGGTTTAGGGTTTAAGTGTTTAGGGTTTAAGGGTTTAGGGTTTGGGGTTTAGGGTTTAGGGTTTAGGGTTTCGGGCTTATGAGGGTTGACAGATGAGTGGGCTCAAGGCGCAGAGGTCTTCAAAGATACAGACCTCGGACTTGATAAGTATGTTCCAAGTGCAGGATGCCTGAAGTGCTTTAGGTATCTCGGTTTGGATACATCTGTGCCAGGCGCTGCCCCGAATTCGGAATATAGACTCCTGGAAGTTCTTGCACATTGGTCCGGGTCGGGGGGTGCGCGCTCCGCAAAGCCCGTGCTGCCTCAAGGCGCGAAAACAGCGTTCGCCCCCGCCAGACACCCCCCCGACGCCGCTGTACAAGGGGGAAGGTCCGAAGCGGGATCCGGCCGGACCCTCACAGGGCTCTTCGAGCTAGCCCTGAACGCCTTGCAGAAGGGCCGCTGAGGGGCAGGTTTGTCTGCCAGACTCCGAGGTGTGTGCTCCCCTCTTGCAGGGTTGCAGCACCACCAGGTCGGTCTAGGGGGCAGCCTGCGTGCGAGGACTGGAGCTCTCGAAGACTTGAGAGGCCTCGTATTTGCGACCTCCTTCATCTGAATGGCTGAAACATGTAAGCACCTTGATCAACAGGCTCAGCCCCAGCCGGTCAAGTCCCCAAAAACCTAAACTCCAAATCCAAAACCGGATGACATCATACTTTATTTCAGCTTGTTAATATTATGGCGGATAACCCCTCCCTCGAAGACGAATTCCCCGCTGGAGTCTCTGAATCCTAAATGTCACAGGACACCCATCCTGAAGCAGAGCCCTGCCCGGACGCCCAAAATATGACTAGCTGATTTAATCGGACCCGGCACAGCAAAAGGCTCTGAACCATATTGAAACTTAACCGTCACAAGGACTTTTCTCAACCACTGCATCATAAAGTTTTTGTTCGGAACGTGCAGCACCCGAAAACCCTAAACCCGACTCCCGCTCAAAGCGCGTGATGTGTCTGTCCAAGGTTCGCAGTGCTGAAGAACTCTCCCTTCCTGATGGTGCCTTGGCATGGCATACAGGGGCTACAACCCCCTCACACTCTAAAGCCTGAACTTAAGCTTTCACACCCTAAAATGTGGAGACCCTAAACAACAAGAGCAACTCAGGAATACTACCCTAAACCCTAAACCTTCATAGAAATCAGAAACTAAAGGGTATATTGGTATTACCCTACATCCTACATCCTAATCGGACAAAAAACTCAGGAGTATTACCTCAACGATGTCGTTTTCCCGGCGGTCTTACGCCATGCCGACGCCAAGCTATCGGCCAATGGCCAGGATCTTGGCGGCGAGGCCTCCCTTTTTCCGTGGATTATGGTAGAAGCCAGAAAGTTGGAAGATATTATCCTGATGCCCTTAGGGTAAAGAAAAGGGGATCCCAGCACAAATCATCCTAAATCCATGTTCCAACTTTCTGGGCTTCACTGTAGTTTCGGGGGTTTGGGTTCTGGGCCTAAGGTTGTGGGAGGGTACCGACTTGGGATAGTGTTGATTCCCCTTAACCTTAGTGTTCAATATAGAACTATATGGAACCCGAACAATAAATGGAATGTCCCTAAACCCTAAACCCTAAACCCTGAACCCTACAATAAATGGAATGTTTTTGGGATTGTTGGAGTCGACACCCAGTTCAGGGCTTCAGGCACACATAGGGTTTCGGGTCCGTTCTTAGGCCTGTGTAGGGCCGAGCTTGACCATACCACAGTTTGCTTTTTCGTAGTTCTTGCTACGGCTGATGGGGTTGAGGGTTTAGGGCTTTTCGGAACTTTAGGGCCGCTTTAGTTTTTTGAATTGGGATTTCGGGCATGTGGTTGAGGGTTGAAGGTCGAGGGTGTATGGTTGGTATAGGGTTTGTGCTTTAACAAAGACCCTAAAGCCAGGTTCTTTGCTCCAGCCGCCTCGGCTTCAGTGGCACTCCCAACGACTTGTTACCCCTGGCGCTGGGCTGCTGGACCTGGAAAGCTTAAGGATTACTAGGGCATTTAGGGTTCGGGGTTTGGGTTCGGTGTTCTTGCTTCAGGGTCTGGGGCCGGAGTTTAAAATTTAAAGCTAAACCCTACACCCCAAACCCTAAACCCTGAACCCTAAGCCCCTTTTTTTGCCTCAGAAGGGCTGCCTCTGCGGACTGTGCCAGGGTTGTCCAGGGCCTGTAGGGTTTCGCGGTTCAAGGTTTGGGGTGCCGGTTAGTCAGTCAGTCTGTAGGGTCTACGATTTAGGGCTGAGCGTTAAGGCAAGAGCTTACGGAGGTTGTTAAGGGCTTAGGGCTATGAAGGTTCTGCGAGGCATCTAAAGGTTTAACAATCGGATTTTGCAGGCTTTTTTTAACCCTAAACCCCGACGCCACTGAGCTTTTGTTCCTTTTAGACTGTTTGCCCGGCTTTAGAGTTCTTGAACTCAGGGGCTTTGTGGGTTGACCTGGGATTAGCCATGGGCATTGGGCTTAAGCACGGCGGGAGGGGGATTCTTTTTAGGTGGTTTTATTTAAGATACCATAATGAGGATCTATAGTAAATCATATGGTTTCCTTATTATGGTAACTCAAATTAAATCCCTCAGCAAGAGCCCAGAAAGGGGGGTTGGTCGGGCTGTGCCTAAAAAGAGAGGTCTTGAGATGCAGAGAAAACGGGTACAGAGGTTCTTGGTCACCTGTCGCGACTATAAAAAGAATCACTCATCTGAACCCTCAACTCCGTAAGCTAATTAGTCAGACCGAGAGAAAACGAGGCGGCCCAATAGTGTGACGAGCTCTCTGGAAGGGTCCAAAAACCTTCGAAGCCACAGAATCCTAAGGCCTGAATCCCTCATCCCATATGCTTCGGCAGCCTTCGAAGATCTCCGAGCCCCCGACAACGACCTTGCGCAGCAGCTTCGATATGAATAAAGGTCTAGAAACTATTTTCATTAAACAATTTATGGGTTTAGGATATCAATTAATTTTCTGAGAACAGTTGTATGCCATAAGCTGTCTTCGTTAAAAAGTTTATTGGTTTTGGTTATGAGGGTTCTGAGACCAGTTGTATACTATAAGCATATTGGAGATTCTAGGTAAGAGGCATTTGACTTTCTTGCTGCCTGAGGCAAGTGTCAATACGCCAGAGGCGCGTGATCACAGGGTATCATGCGTGTGAGTTGACGTCGACGATACCGACGATAACGCATATATTGTCAAGATCAGATGCTGCGGGTTTCGGGTCGGTTGAGGGACTTGGTTTCCTTACATTATCCCGCAAGCGGACACTGGGGGGAGTGTCCGAAGAACATGCGGGATCAGAGGCATGTATGCTGACAGGAAGCTCCGAGAACAGGGTTTGGCAGCTTCAGAAACTTTTGTTGAAAGAGTGTATCGAACCACTCAAAGCCGAATATAGAAATCATGCCAAGGTGTTTTCGGAGAGAATGTTTGAACCAGCAGCCGCTTCTGTTGCAGATCAAAGTCTGAGCTGAACAAGGCTTACAGGACCGTTATACCAATGTAAGTGGAGGTCATGGAGTCTCGCTCAGGCAGACGCAGCTTGTGGGAACCTGATTCGTCCAGTCTCTTTTGCGTGACAGACTGGGCTCAAAGGATTTGCTGCCTTCTGTGAAAGCCAGTCATGAACCCTTTATTTGCACTCCCGCGAGGGCGAGTGCAGAGAGTAGGCTTCCTCACACTGCGTCGATGGCAGACTGTACCCGCAGGCTTGATCGGGTGTCACACCTCGGCGTCTTCAACCGGCGACGACAAGCCACCTAGCCCACCAAGCTACGAGTATTTGTCAGCTTTAGTACAGGAAGCTCGGAGTCCTACGCGAGGTATAGTCCGAGGACATGGAGATGTATGGCTTTCGCAGATATCCTATGGCTACCAGTACAGATCGACTCTGCGTGGTTGGAGCACCGGCGTGGCCAAGATCGCCCGATGGAGAGACAAGAAGAAGAGCAGGCAGTCCAGCATAGATGCAGACCATCTTCTGGATCTCGTACTTGAGCAAGAAGGTCTGTGTGCATATTCCGGCATACCCATGGAGCTACTGAAACCAAACTCGCACTGGAGGGTGTCCATCGAGAGAATAGACACTCAGCAGGGGTATCTGAAGGGGAACTGCTGCCTGATTGCGGCTGAGTTTAACTCAGCAGTCTACAATGACAACAGGTGTCATGAGGCTGGCACTTCCTGTGGGTCCTCACAGTGGTCCAGACAGAAAGTCCAGCAAGTCGCAAATGTTCGGACAGAGCAGGTGCAGTTGCGCTCGCTGCAGGAAGACATCGTTGCTGCAAGGTTGCGTCCCGCCCGAAGTCAGACGGCACGTTTCCAGGGCTTCAGGGGACCAGATGCAGCAGGCAATTGGCGATGTGCTCGCTGCGGAAACTGGCAGCAGATGGATCAATTTTGCAGGCGAACTGCGAGCAGAAATGGATTGCAATATCATTGCAAGAAATGCGACTCCGAAGCAAAAACAGCTTGGCGTCAGACATTGCGGGGGCATGCACACGAAATGCTGAGTAGCGCCCGCCAGCATGCTGCCAAGCGCACATTGGGTGGAAGCCACTTCCTCAATGTGGACGACGTTCTCGATATGCTGTGGCTTCAAGGTGGGCGCTGCTACTACTCAAATGTGCCGTTGCAATGTACAGCTGGTCCTGCTGATTGGGTTTGGTCCATCGAGCGTCTGAACAATTCCGTGACATATACCAGAGAGAACTGTGTACTGATCGCCCGAGAGTTTCAGACGGCTGACCAGAGTCGTAACAAAGCCAAGTTTCCAGTTTTCGGCACGGCACAATGGTCAACCAGCAAGGTCTCCCACATCTGGGGACCTTATGACCCAACACAGAATGCTACGCATGGATTGTGCAGGCATGTCTTGCAGTCCTGGGGAGAAATCGACACTGAAAACGCAGCTCTCTCGATTCCGCAGTCTTTCGTTGCCCAGCGATCTGACAAACTAAACGGTCAAGTCTAAGCGACCATGAACTGCCAACATTGCTTCGGAATCGCAACCGCCCAAACACAAAGCCACGGGGCTCGGCAACCTAAAGAGTTGTAGACCTGAAGTATGAGCTCACTCTTCTAATATAAGGGTGATGATGATGATGATGATGATGTATCGGGATCCTGCTCCCTTGCCGCAGCTTGTGTTACCAGGCTCTGTCTTCCGTGTGGAGTTTAGGCTTCCGGGGTTTAGGGCTTCGGTTCAGTCAGGAGCCTAAGGTGTTTCGGTTAAACAGGTTTTAGAGTCTGTGACGTAGGTTTAGGGTTTAGGGTTAAGGGTAGACTTGAATTCAGAAAGTTGGTCTCGGGGGGTTTGAGGGTTCCTTCCGGTCCCCGCGCAGTCGCCAGTATGCATCCCTGGATGGACGACCATGTTATGTACCAAAGCTGAAACCCTAAATCCGAAACCCAACGACCTAAAACCAACAGAAGCTCCAAAGACAAAGCTTGGCAGTACAGAGGGGTATGGCTGGGGTTGTAATGCCCTGATTCGAATTGGTAGGCGAAGCCTATGTACAGGATTCCCACGGAGCCTTAGGGCTTGTAGCCTAAACGTTAGGGTTTAGGGCTTATAGGGTTTAGGGTTTAGGTTGCCAGAAACCTAGTCCCTATAGTACAGAGGATAGCAACTCTGCTCTCAACCCTAAACTTAAGCCCAAGCACTTAGACGTAAGCTTTGGTGCCTAAAAGCCCTGTGACCGAAACTTGCGCTGGAGAGACCAATCCTGCGCTCAGTTGCAGAAATGAATGTACCTATAGTCTCCATTGTAGTTCCTTTTTGCGGTGACCGTTTAGGTTCCTTAATATGAAATTGACTACAATGGAGACTGTAGGTAACACCCCTTGAGGGTCCCAGTACCCACAGAGTAGTGTAGAGTATCTGGGACCTCGATCCCGACTACTGGGTTTTTCGGGTTTAGAGTTTTGGATTTTGGGTTTTAGGTTCAGGGGTTTAGGGGTTTAGGGCTTACTTCGACCGCCATAGGTAGTACCCTCATATGACTTCTGGGGCCAATACAGCAGATCGCTGCTGCCCGGGCACGGGCGCGCTTCAAGTTCCTACACCGTCAACACCTAAGTTCTAAGCCTGGGTGATCTTGTTCATCGATCGCTTCTTTTCGAACTGAACACGGCCGGAAATTACCAGGCGAACCATAAGACCTTATAGCAGAGCTCATAAGATGGGCGCCTTGGTTGGTTACAAAAGCACTAAGATCGAACCCCAGAACTTCTAGACTCTATACCTTACCTTTAAGCTCTCCAAAACACCGAACTGTTCACCATATCCTGTCTCTTTGGTCATAGCCTGCTAGGCGACGATGCGAAGATGCTGAATACGCTGAGCGATCCTCTGGTGGTGGACGTGGCACTGGTCGATGATGGCTGGAGTGTGGGGAAGCCTGGTTCGGGATTTGGGACTTCGGGTTTGACGTGCACTCTACTTTCTGTAGGGTTTAGGGCATAGGGTTTGTAATGGTTTACTGCATAGGTAGTTCTCTAAATTATGGTCCTTTTCGGAGGTTGTTCTTATCAGGGCGCCGTACTCTTCTGGGGACTTAAAACGGGACCCTCATTGAGAGAGTTACCCCTATAAGTAACAACTCTATAAGTTTTTTTCGGGTCATACTGCCACAGTTATTCAGACCGCTGGTTTGGAGTACTAAGGGCAAGGCATAGGATTGATTGCATGAACCTGTGCATGCAGGCACGTCGTGGGCTTTTTGCGTTTACAACGTATGGAACGGCTTATGACCTTGACCCTCGGGCCTTGGGGCTGATTGATCGCAAATCCCTGTTGAGGGTCCCTGTTCTAATTAATTAGTAAGGCTGCTACACCATGCGGCATCGGGGATTAGCAGGAGAAGGCTGAGAAAAGAGCGGAGCTGTGAAAATTTCAGCGTTTCTTTGGGTGGTTGAAACGATTCCGGTAAAGGGATTCCCGGAGGTTTGTGGTTGGTTCTCGGTTGTTTTTTTTTTAGATTTGCGCTTTGGGCTTCGGTCCTAATAGCTGAATGAGCACACTTTAATTTTTTTGGAGTTGAAATTATATGATGCCATATAGAACTGAAAGTGTACAACTTTTTGTGCTTACGAACTCAGCAGCTTAACAGTGTTTCAGGTTTCAAGGGGAGGCCTTCGGCTTTCAGGCTTCGTGCATTGTGGTTGCGCAGGGAGGCAGAGCTTCAGTATTCTGCCGTGTGTTAAGACGGTTTAGGGTGTATTAGGGATCTCTTGCGCCTGGGTCAGCCTTAGCCCCAAAGAACCTACCTTTTCAAGGACTTATATAAAGAAATAGAATAAAATAAAATAAGGAGCCCTACAAATAGGCCCCTAAGTAGTTCTTTTTTGGATTACCTTATAGGGTTCTAAATATAAGCCGTAAAAAGGAACTACTTAGGGGCCTACGGGCATCGTATAAACTTTGAACCGGGTGCAGCTCGGTGAGGCACAGACCTTGCTGTCCCTCGTCGCGACGCACGACCCGCCCTTCAATGCGCTGATTGTACTTTTGACCGCACGAATTATCGCTGTAGGGTTTTTTGGGCTTGGGTCTAACTAGGGCGGATAAAACTTTCTCGTTGCTGACTTTCTTCAGCCCTCTCTCTCTCTCTCTGTCTCTCTCGGTCTCTCTCTTTCTCTCTCTCTCTCTCTCTCTTTCTTTCGCTCTCTCTCTCTCTGTCTCTCTCTCTCTCTCTCCCTCTCTCTATCTCTCTCTCTCTCTCTCTCTCTCTCTGTCAGCCCGACTCAGCCCCAAACCCTAAAGCCTAGTCCGAAACGCTTGCCGTACTCCGGAAACCCTTATCACTAAGCTGTCAGGCCACGTTTTGCTCGCACCGCCAATGAATCGAGAAAGTTCCCGGCAAACCCTCGAAATAGAAAGATCCCTTTGACATCAAGCGACCCTTGAGAGTAAGGCCCTATGCCCTTGTATTATGAATTCCCATATGACGTTTGAACCTTCAACCCTTTTAGAGCAAGTTTGGGGGTTCCTTTCGTCCTCAAGAGGCAGCTGCCTTGTAGACCCGCAGCTACCAAGCCTTAAACCCATAATCCAAACTTTTAAACCCTACACCGCAAAATGAACCCTACAACCCTGGCTTGCACGGACCGAGGATGTGGGTGCTTTGATCACAGGGCTGAGCAATGAGCAGGTCGCGAAGTGGCTGGCTTTAACCTCAAAATCTATGCACCTACATAGTATGTACATGGGGCTTAACTCATGCTTTAAAGGGGTTCCTTCAGCGACTTGTGGGGCAAATATATATATATATATGCATTCATTCATACATACATACATACATACATACATACGTACACACACACACATACTGTCCATGTATGTATCTATATTGCAGACGGTCTCTGATTTCAGCTTCCTTATGAGTCCATGCGCAAAAAACTAGACTATATACAATACGAGTTGGGCCCAAACCTGTATTGGTCATGGACAATTTGGGTTTGGGCTTTGGCTGCGTAGTCTTCTTCGGATTTGAACGGCGAAATTAGCTTCTTCTCAGTTCGATTGGGGTGTTTAGTTTCAAACCGGCTTTTGCGTCACTCTAAACCCTAAACTCTAAACCTCGGTGCTACCTTTATTGATTTCAGGGCCAGGCTCCGAGTAGACGATTTTGCTGAGGGACTCTGGAGACGATCCAACCCTGCGTTTCGGGGTTTAGGGGTTCAGGGGTTTAGGGTGTTGGTTTTTGGGGTTTAGGGGTTTAGAGGTTTGAGGCCCAGATACTGCAACCCGTAGAGCAACCCTTATAGTTACCCACATGGCTAGTTCTCTAAGGTAGGGTCCCTTTTTAGGGACTTTTTTTTTATATAAGGGTGCCGTACTATATTGGGGATTCAAAAAGGGACCCCTAATTTAGAGAGCTACCTAAACCCTAAACCCCTAAACCCTACACCCCTGCACCCTAAACCCCTAATCCCGAGACCCTAAACCCTAAACCCTAAACCCCTAAACTCTAAACCCTAAACCCCTAAACCCTAAACCCCTAAACCCTACTTTAGAGAGCTACCCATATAGATAGTGCATGCGGCTTAGCAGGAAGCCTTCGAGGTAGCCTCTGCTGAAATTTGTCGACACAACCCCTAAACCCTATAATTCCTAAACCCTACTTAGGGTTTAGGGTTTAGGGTTCAGGGGTTAGGGTTTAGGGTTTAGGGTTTAGGGGTTTAGGGTTTAGGGTTTAGGCCCGTAACCCCAAGTCTGAAACCCTAAGCCGTATTAAAGCCTTTATCCTATGAGCCGGTTCTCTCCTTCGAAGTGCCTGTTGCAGGTTGCGCGTGCTCTGCTGGACTTTGGCTTGCCTTACGAGGCCTGAATGGAGGGGGTTTAGGATACAGGGTTTAGTTCTTGGTGTAAAGGCTTTAGGGTTTAGTGCTTCAGGGTTTTAGGTTTAGGGTTTAGTTTAGGTTTTAAAGTGTACCTGGACCCTGAACAAAAAGAACCTGCTTGGACAAAGACCCCCCCCCAAAGAAAAAAAAAACCAGCCATGCATAGAATGGCCTTTGGGCTCAGAAGATTTCGGACATGATTCCGAAGAGACTCAGAGTTACCGTATCAACTTTCTTGACATCAAAGACGTGCAAAGCCCTAAACCCTAAGACCCTAAACTCTAAACCGTGTTTTACTCTAAATCTTATAAGCCAGGGGAGTTAAGCCCCCGAAACCCTAAACTCTAACCCTAAACCCTAAGCCTTAACCGAAACCCTAAACCCTAAACCTTAAGCCCTGAACCGAAGCCCTGATCATAAACGTCCAAAGCCTTCTACACCCAAGCCCGGAGCCCGAATCCGAAACCCTCAACTCTGAAACTCAACCCCAAACCCTACTGTTTAGGTTTTAGGGCTTGGGGTTGAGTTTAGGGCTTAGGGCATAGGGTTTAGGGTCTAGGGCTTGGGGTTGAGTTTCGGGCTTAGGGTTGAGCTTAGGGTTGAGGGTTTAGGGTGGGGTTTAGGGCTTAAGGCTTTGGGTTTAAGGTTTAGGGTCGAGTTTAGGGTTTTGGGCTTAGGGTTTAGGGCCCCAATTGGGGTTATGATACTAGTAAGTCTATAAAATAACTACTTACTAAGTCCCCCGACCCTCCAAGTAGGGTTTAGGGCCCCCCAATTTTATATTAAGGAACCCAAAAGGTAACCCCCAAAAGGAACTACAATGGAGACTATAGGTAGGGCCCCAAGCCCCAAACCCTACACTCGACCCTAAACCCTAAACCCAAAGCCCTAAACCCTAAACTCAACCCTAAACCCTAAACCCTAAACCCTAAAACCCTAAAGCCCTAAACCGAGTGAGCTGAGGCGGTGGTCTTTCTCGACCCGGGGGGTGAGCCCTGGCTCCTGCGCCGGGGACGGAGCGTGGCAGCGAGGGCCCTGGACTCTTTTTGGGCTTAGGGTTTAAAGTTTAGGGTTTTAGGGTTTAGGGTTTGGGGTTTATGGTTTGCAGGTTTAGGGCCTTGACTCTTTTTGGGTTTAGGGTCTAGGGTCTAGGGTTTAGGGTTTTCTTTTTGGGTTTAGGGTTTAGGGTTCAGGGTTTAGTGTTTAGGGTTTAGGGTGTGTGACTTAAGAGTTTAGGGCTTAAGGGGTTTATGGTAAGTTCCTTAAGAATCGGGGGTGATTTAATTAGGATTTATAGAGTTAGGACAGTTAGGATAGAGCAAACCCACTGGAGTTACGAAAGCCCAAATCATGAGTTTTGGGTCAAGGGGGCTTTCTAGTCAGGCGCCTTTCGTTGGATGACTTGCTTTACTTAGTAGCTGAATTACTACACTTTAGACTTTTTGGGATAATATGATCCCTTATAGAACTAGAAGTGTACACTTTTTTTGCTTATGAACTCAGCAACTGAGTTTATCTGTGGCCAGGATCCTACAATAAGACCCTAGAGTCGTAGAGAACCCAAGCTCACCCTGCAATGCCTCCAAAGTAAACCCTAAACCCTGAAACCTTAAACCCTAAACCCTTAAATCCTAAACCCTTAGACCCTAAACCCTCAAACCCTGAAGTCTAAACCGTCAAACCCTGAACCCCTAAATCCTGAAACCCTTAAGCCCTAAACCCTAACCACCCTAAGCGAAGAATCATGCAATCCCGCGCCCTTGCTTTTTGGTGCCCGTTGACTCACCCTGAAAGCAGCCCCTGATCGGGCCTCACTAGGACCTAAACCTAAAACCCTACACCACATCCCTAAACCCTAAACTTTTAGGGTTTAGGGGTTTAGGGGTTTAGGGTTGGCCCAAAACCCCTTAGAAGCAGACACTGCCCAACTCAGACCGTGATTCTAAACTTTATCCTTGAGCTGCCAGAGCCTATCGATGGTAAGGTTTGCTTTATAAATTCCAATGCAAGTTCCGGCAGGTCCGGCCCAAAACCCGAAATCCTAAAGCCGTAGGTTTCCTAGGTAGCATTGAAAAGACCCCTTAAAGGGAACCCTTCTGACCCCCTACTTGTGGTTCTCTGAAAAGGGACCTTCTTGAGAGGGTCTGTATCTCCAAGGGTCCCCCTAATCCTACCTATAGCCTCCATTGTAGTTCCTTTTTGGGGTTATTTTAAAGGATCCATAGCATATAATTGCTTAAACCGAAAGGAACTACAATGGAGACGATAGGTAGCTCCTGAAGTTTGAAGCGCCGATCCAGGGTTTAGGGTTTAGGGGTCTAGGGTTCAGGGTCCAGGGGTCTAGGGTTT
>CAJNJA010011643.1:0-13545 GCA_905231915.1 Symbiodinium necroappetens | reverse complement strand
TTGCAGCATGAGCCGATCTGGCGCCACGGGTTTGCTCGTACTGTTCATTGTCTGGAGCGCACCGATGTCCACTGGGTTCCTATCTTGCCTCCTACTGGTTTTGTTATTGTGCTGGTGCTCGGCTCCCCGAGACCGTTGGCTCTTATTTTGCCTGATGTTGTGACGCGGAGTTTCCTGCTTCGGTTCCTTCGTCGTGTCTTTGATCACGTGCAGGACGTTGCCGGTCGCCATGTTGGTCTGTGCAACCCCACCCGAACATGCGCTGAGTTCGCCCTGCGCCCAGGCGATGTCCTCGATGTCCGTACAGGTGATTGGGCTCCTACGCTTCTTCCCGCCCGGCCGCAACACTTCGCCTCCGCTAGAGATGCGCTGGCGTTCGGTTTCTGGAGCCATCCCCTGTCCTTTGAAGGGGCAGGGTACGCTGTCCTACGGTCACCGACGACGGCTGCAGCTCGCATTTTGGCCCTGCACGGTCGTCAAACTTGGGATCCCTCCGCTGGCACACTATCTCCCGCCTTTCGCGATGTTATTGACAGTTGGTGGCCTGATCCTTTGCAACCGCAGGATCATGGCGATGCCTTGCATTTCGTGCCCCGCGATGTTGCTGCATTTCGGGAGCAGCCTGGGAGTTCTTGCACTGGTGTCAGCATCAACCCCTGGAGGGGCGAATCGGTCTGTCACGAGGTAAGCGATTCTGTTTCGCCTAGCAGATCAAGACGACGCTCCTGTACCGACAGGCCACTGCTAGCTTACCTCGTCCTCATCAGCACGCTAAGCCTCTCCGGACCAGATCGTCGTGTGGCGACCCTTGCTTGGGCTATGCTATGGTGTTATCCTAGTGCGTTCGGCTCACCCTTGCAATGGGCCCCGCGGTCCAATGAGCTATGGGAGGCCTCTGCTGATGAGGTGTGCAGCCTACAAGCCGCTCTACACTCGTGTTGGTGAGACCAACCACTTCCCACGGAGCTCCCCCTGATTTTCCTCTCTCTTACCACTGCGCCTGGCGGCAGTATCCCATCTGGGGATCGGGCGTCCCCGATGAACTCTTCATCGCCACCGATGGCAGTGGGCTCGGCCACGGTGGCTCTGCTTTTGCTGTGTGGGCCTTTGCTCGAAGGGGTTGGTACAGGGTAGGATGGTTTGCCGACCTTCTCCCACGCCTTCAGTGGGCCCAACTCCCTACGCCGCTTGTAGCAGGTCGACTTTCATTCCACAGCGAGTTAATTGCCCTACAGACAGCCGGATTGTGGGCTGCTGCTATTATCGACCATTGGGCGCTGCACACCGGCGCTCGACCTCAACGAATTACAATAGCAGTCGATAATGCAGCAGCTCTTCAGGTTGCCGCCGGCCACGCCAATCCACTTGATTCCGTTGCCCGCTGGTGTCGTGAATGCTGGCAGGCTGTGCAGGCAAGATGCTCTACTACTTTCCGCCATGTACACGGTCACCAAGGGGTGTTTATCAACACTATTGTTGATGCACTCGCCGGTGCTGCCGTGACAGGTTGTAGGAGCCGCAGCGGTGCCTGGCCTGATCTCACACGTCAGGTTGACCAAATCAGCACTGTTGGACCATGGCTGTGGCTGCTGCCTCAAGCTAGGCTAAGGGAGGGTCGTCCGATCTTCCTTATGCAGGCGTCCTCACCTCAGTTACCAGCAGCGCGGCCAGCAAGTGGAGAGGAGGCTTCGCCAGAGGATCCTGTGCCCATTGCACGTCAGCCTCCTCTACAGCTCCAGGTCCTTACGGCCAATGTCCAATCACTCAAAGATGCCCGGGCTAACCCCTTCAATCCTTCCGGGCATGCTGCCCGACGTCAATACTTATACCAGCAATTTCAGGACTGCAGGATTGACATTGCATGTATACAGGAAGCCCGTAGCCGTGCTGGACGGTGGGACACCGCCGGGATTCTCACATGGAGATCGGGATCGCAACACGGTCAGTACAGCTGCGAGGTCTGGATTCGGCCTGGTATCACCTCACCAGCCCTTACCCTCAACGACTTTCGTGTTCTGACTTCTACCCCTCGTTGCTTGGTGCTGACGTGCACCCGGCCCGACTTCCCGCTGTGCATCTGCTCTGCGCATGGACCACATGCTGAGAGGCCGGAAGCCGAAGCCGCCCACTTCTGGAGGGATTTGCGAGAAGCCTTGGGGCGGGTTTCGCCCAACAAATGCCTCATTGTCGGGATTGACGCTAATGCTGACTTTCAGGCAGCCGATGAACATAACATGCTCATTGGCTCCTTGCTCGCCTCCTCCGAGCCCACCAGAAATGACGCGATGCTGCTGGAGACTTGCCTCAATTTGGGCCTTGAGGCCCCAGCCACCTTTGAACACATCCAGCGTGGGCCCACATGGAGCTGGGAACATACGGGAGGCAAGCGGAAGAGGATAGACCATCTGCTTTTTCGACCAGGTCCATGGGAACAGCGAACGTGCAGTCAGGCAATTGACTTCGATCTAGCAAATGCCCAACGGGACCACATGCCCATGCGCGCGTGGGTTGCCCTCAGAGCTCCGCGCCCCCGACCACCCGAGCCTAGGCCTCGCCCTTGCAGTGCTGTAGCGGTCGAACAGAGTGGACTGCAGTTTTGGCAAGCGGTAAGGTCCGGTCCGGCCGACGCAGGTAACGCCGGGTCCCAGGTGCGGCATCTGTTATCACGCTTTGAGCGGTGGCGGCAGAGCCTACCAAAACGACCCCCGCTGCAGGCCAGACAGCCCTACATCAGTCCTAGCACGCTGCAGCTGCTGCATCAGCTCCGCGACCACAGGGCTCACCTGCGTTACCTCCGTCGGCAACATGACGGGCTTCTTGTTCGCTCAGTCTTCTCTGCCTGGTGCCGGCGTCGCCCCGACGGGATTGCGCGTGTCCATAGGCGCCATTCTGCCCTGCACATTGCTGCTGTGGCCCGACATGTCGAGCTCCTTGCTAGGCGCATTCACACGCAGGCTAAGGCAGATAAGGTGCGTCACTTTACCCTTCTCTTGGAGCGCGCTGCTGAGACCTGGCATGCCAACGGGAAGGCTGCTGAAGCCATCCTCCATCTACGTTGGGCCTCTCGCCGCAGCGCGGAACGACGTGCGGTTCACGCAGCGGGAGGTTATGCCATTGATGCGGCACTTGAGGAGCAATTCAGGGCTCAGGAAGGAGCACAGAGAGTTAGTTACGGACGGGCAAATCCAGGAGGCTGCTACTAACTGGTGGCAGGTTACTCGGTCTCCTTGTCGCACCACTCTCCTCGATGCTGAGTTCGCTGTACGCCGTCAGGCAGGCCGCAAAGCTTCGGGGCCGGATGGCATTCCCAATGAAGTATGGAAACTTTTTCCTGCTTATTCCGGATTGTGGTTCTGGCGTCTGTGCACAAGCATTGCGTTGGTATGCAAGGAGCCCCTAGAGTTCAAGCGTGCCCTTGTATGCGCCTTGTATAAAAAAGGCCCCGCTGCACTTCCAGAAAACTACAGATCTATCGCCCTCCTTAATGGTATGGCTAAGGTATGGCACGGGCATGTACGCCGTACTGCGGGGCAGACTGTTCTGTCGCATTATGAGCCATTACAACTAGGAGGTCGGGCAGGGATACCTGTCGGCTTCGCCGTGTCTGCCTTCAGGACTGCAGTCGATCTCTGTCGCGCTGAGGGGCGTTGCTACGCTGCCTTATTTGTTGATATACAGGCTGCGTACTATGAGGCTAGTCGTGAGTTGATCTTCCGCGGCGACCCGACCGCTGTGGAACCAAGCGATTCGCACCTCCGGCACCTAGCCCCCCTTGTCCAGTCCTTGGTGACAGGCGGCGCCCTCGAATTGCTAGGGGTGCCAGCTGATGAAATCGCACTGTTGCATGATTGTGTCGCAGTCTCGCACTGGTGCTTGGCTGGGTCTGCGAACCTCTTCCTGGCAACTCGAGGCTCACGGCCTGGAGACGGCCTAGCTGATATTCTGTTTGGGGCATTATTTTCAGTCGCCCGTCGTCACATTAAAACTGTCTGCCGCAACGAGGGCTGGGGTCATCTCAGTGCGGGGAGCCACGTTGGCCGTGACACCGAAGTCCTGCAGCTCGGTTGGGCTGATGACCTGGCTGTGCTGACAGACTATGACTCTGCCGATGACCTACAGGCCAACTTCCCACGTGTTGCTACCGTTGTTCTCAGTACCTTGCGTCAACTCCGGTTCCGGGTCAATCTCGGAGCAGGGAAGACTGAAGCTATGCTTGCTCTCACTGGTGTCGGAGCGGTCTCAGTCCGAGGAGCGCTGCTGGGGGGCGCGTCTACCCTGCCTCTGCCAACTGGTGACGAGTTACGGTTGACCCCGGAGTATCGTTACCTTGGGGTCATACAGACTGTCCGCGACAACGGGCGAAGGGATAATGAGCTTAATGCGCAACGAGCTCAGGCCGCTTGGGCACACGCTCGTTCCATGTTGACGAGCCCTGCTCTACCTTGGGCACTCAAGCAAGCGTGGGTTGCGGGACGCATCTTACCAGCTGCTTACGCCACTTTGGCGACGTGCCTGGCTGTCTCTGGGCGAGCCACTGCCCCCTTGCATGGTTTCTTCGAACGGACCGCACGTGTACTTGTAGGATCATGGCAGTATGGGCATGTCCTCACTCGGCCTGCTCTTTTGGTGCTACTCGGCCTTTGCGCTCCCGAACATGCTGTGCTCATTGCCAGAGCAAGGCTTGTCACTCAGCTTGTTGCTAAGGCCCCACCTTTGGTCTGGGAGTTGTTTGATGCGGCATGGAACCGCAGCACTGAATGGTGCCAGTTGCTCGCCGATGCTTGTCGCCAAGTGATGGCTATGCTGCCCCCGTGTGATAGCCCCGACAACCGGGTTCCGACCATTTTGGCAATCCGCCACTTCCGTAAGCAGATTGCCCAAGCATGTCGATACCTCAGTCGTTGGGGCACAGGACAAGCCGCTCTCACTGACCTGTGGCAGGATGTTGTTCGGCCTAGGGAGAAAATTGTTATAGGGGCTCCGGGAGTTTTTAGGTGTCACATGTGCTCAGCCTACCTCCCTAGCTGCCATGCCTTGGCTGCACATATTCACAGGAAACATTCCGTTGTGAATTGCCTCACCAAATTCACACATGGGACAGTCTGTCTTTGGTGTCATGTTGACATGCACTCCACCGACCGCTTGAAGTACCATCTACGTACTACCCCGCTGTGCCTCCATGGCCTACGCGTCACGGTCGGGGAATCGTATGTATATGGAACAGGAACAAAAAGGACGGGTCGTCGAGGCCATGTCGGTTTGCCACCGATGCGGATTGTGGGACCGCGTAATGCAACTCCAGCACAGCGCCTTGCGTCCTTGGAGCATCGAGAGTGCTCTGCACACGAGCTTCGTCAGGAACTACATGCTGCTGTAGGTGTTTATGACGTATATGAGTGGCCGCGTGCTCCGTGTGATACTGCACCTTCGGGTGCTGCCAATAGCGAACCCGAGCCTCCTGCGGAGGCAGCTGCTACACATAACGCCGGAGGGCTTTCTCTAGCCCCTGTCGCCCACCCTCCTGCACTTCAGCTCGCATTCTATACTGTGATACCGCACTCTCAGGCGGCTGCAGCGGACCGAAATGGCTTTAGCATCGTCTCACCGTTGTGGAGTGGTCTTTCTCAGCTGCATATCGCGTGGCGTTTGCCAAAGGAATGGCATGTATACTGGCGTCTCTGGGCTGCTCTCCATACGGGCCAGGCTTGGGACTTTCGCCACAAAGCTGCATTCTCATGCCTCCGCCGTGCGATTGGGGCCACTTCGGCGAACGCTGCAGAGCCTTCTGCTGGAGCGGAGCATGGACCCCCGAGCGCTCTCCTGGATCTTGTTGCTGCTACGGTCACATTTAGACGAGTCACGGCCTGTGTCCAACGCCAAGGGATGCTGTGGATCCCAGGCAGCCCTAGCCGATGCGGGATTGACTTGCTGCGTGCACTCCTTCCAGACGCCGTATTTCGCCTTTTGTCGTTACGATCAGGTGCCGTGTTTGTCGCGGCACACCCAAGGTGTACTGCAGACTCATGGCAACATTCTCTTGCCGAGCTTGGTGGGCCACGGCCACCTTCTGTACAGACGAGAGCTATCAGGGCGAGTCTTGTATATCGCACTCTGGCTGCTTCCGACTGATTCTTGAGGTTGGTTAGTTGCTTTAGTTTTCTTCAGTTCGGGTCGCTGAGCACGGCGTGAATCGCTGTTGATCGCCCCGTTCTGACGCTTTCTTCGTCCCAGGTGCCAAGCCCTGGGTCGTTGTCTTCCGGCCGCTGTGAGCACAGCGCTCACGCTTTTGCCTTCTTTTCATGCATGCTTGCGTACCGGGACTTCTCCGCAGACGTGTGAGTGAGTTTGGGGTTTGGGGTGTAGGGGTTTTCGGATTTAGGGCTTGGGCTTTAGGGTTTAGGGTTCGGGTTTTTTTTTTTTAAGCACCCTTTTCCGTCTGCACGTTGGTACCGGCGTCGGGTTCGGGGGTTTAGGATTTAGGGTTTGGGGTTTAGGGTTCGGGGTTTAGGATTTAGGGTTTGGGGTTTAGGGTTCAGAGTTGAGGGTTTAGGATTGGGGTTTACGGTTTCGGGAGTTTTCCGGGTTAGTGCTTCCAACAACAAAAGAGGGGTCCCGACAGGTAGAACAGGGTTCCCTCAAACAGGTCTCTTTCAACCGCAAATGGGAAACCCAAAGTGCGGGCTTAGCAAACGACTGGCGATACAGCTCAGGAAACCATTGCGGTCGATTCTCACGTTCATTCGAACAAGTCTGAGATGCGCGACTTCAAGATCTGCAGTTGTACAAGCTAGATCTTAAAAGGACGCCATGAGCACTTACTGGCTCATAAGTGAAAATCTGTACACTGCCTGCTGTCATGATATCCCAAGGGTTTGATCTTCGAAGCCTTCCCTGAGCCATCGAAGCACGGCGAAACATTCACATCTTCCAGCATGCGTCCATAGATCTGACTTTCCTCAATAAGGGTTCTATGAAGGTTCTGTGTGTTGTCTAAACCCTAAACCCCTAACCCCTAAACCCCTAAACCCCTAAACCCCTAAATGCTACACCCTAAACCCCTAAACCCTGAAAATCCTACGGGAAAGAACGGTAGTTTCGAAATTGAGGGGACATGTGATCATAAAGCGAAAACGAGCAACTCTGAGGCCCCTGAGGAAAACTCCTGATAACTATTCAGACCCCATGTAGTAGAAGGGGTTTACGGTTTTAGGGCCTTTAGGGCCTTTAGGGTTTAGGGTTTTAGGGTTTTTAGAGTTCTAGGGCTTAGGGCTTAGGGTTTCAGGGTTTAGGATTAGGGTTCTGGGGCAAGGACGGGGTTTGGGCTTTGCGAGGTTCGCGGTGTCGAACTCACCCGCTGAACCTCCTAAAAACCCTAGACCCTAAACCCTATAAACCCTACACCATAAACCCTAAACCCTATACCGAATCCCCATAAACTTGCAAAGTAGCCATTCAACCGATCACGGATAACTTGCGGAGGCAGCCAAACAAAGCCAAAGCTCCACATCCAACACAGCCGCCCTGCATTCTGCAGCATCTGGTCACTTCGTCACTACAGCTTCATCTTACGCTGGTCATGTGACTTGCAGCTGGTGGGGGTTTATAGGGCCTCTAGGGTTTGGGGCACTATCCTAAACCCCGAAACCCCCGAAAGCCCTAAACCCCGAAACCCCTAAAAAAAAACACTAAACCCCTAAACCAAAATCTGAAACTCCTAAACCCCTAAGCCCTAGACCCCTAAACCTAAATCTCAACCTCCTAAACCCCAAACCTAAGGCTCTAAGGACCCATATTTTAAGGCTTTTGGGCCTAAAGACCATACTATGAAGGCTTTTTGGGCGATTTTAAGCCTTAGGGCAAACAAAGCCCTAACCCCGAAACACCGAAAAAACCCCAAACCCCCAAACCCTAAACCCTAAACCTAAATCTCAAACTCCTAAACCCCAAACCGGGCCTGCCCGGAGAGAGGCATCGATGATGCCAAGCCGGAGGTCGTCCAAGTTGCCAGAACTGCAAAGCAAGTGGTTTTGGGGCTTTAAGGGTTTAGGGCTTTAAGGGTTTGGGGTTTAGGGGCTTTTAAGGGTTTAGGGGTTTAGGGGTTTGGGGTTTAGGGTTTAGGGGTGTAGGGTTTAGGGCTTTTAAGGGTTTGGGGGTTAGACTTTGATGTGTAAGGAAACCCTAAAGCCTAAACCCTAAACGCCCTAAACCCCTTGTAAGGGTTTAGAGGTTTAGGGTTTAAGGTCTCCGATGCCTTCGATGGTGTTTACCAAAACTTCGGGGTGCACGGCCTGTTGGTTTCATGTATGCTACATCCTAAAGGCCCGCAAAAGCCTAAAAACCCTCAAAACCCGAACACACCACACAACCCTGCTGGAATGATTCGCGTCAGCATTACTGGCTTGTTCTGGTTACCCGACCTTCGATTGGGCAAGGCTCACCGGCCTCTTCTGAATCTTGCCGTCCGGCGTTCGGCCCATTCGAAACATCCGTAACTCTCTTTGCCTACGGTTTACCAGCCATTACCCCTTAACCCTAAACCCTAAACTCTTTGCCTAAACTCGTAGGTAGGACCCATAAAACATAAAAAAAACTGTAGAAAAGTTACCCTTCGTTCCCCGAGGAGATGATCAGGGAAGGCGGTCTTCCACACTGGCTTGCAAGAGTTCCGCCAATACACCCCTAAACCCCTAGCCCCTGCACCTCTAAACCCCAAAACCGGAAGCCTCTACCACCCTGAACCCTAAGCCTCTAAACCCCTGCATCCCTAAGCCCCTAAACCCCTAAAACATAACCCCTAAGCCCTAAACCCTAGTCCCATTTCCACCCCTGGGTTCACGTCTTGTGGAAGACAGCCCGCTTGAGATGTCTGACAAGGAACCCTAAGCAATCATCATGCATGGTAATTGTTTAGGCCCCTCTCATTATAGCCTGTAGTGCATGCTCGGTCTTCGCGTTGTGGAGCACTGCCATGTTGAACGGCGTCAACCATGTATGAACAGGCACGCTAATAACAAAACATAATAAAACAAAACATGTGTTTGATATGGCTGAACAAACTCTTAAACTTGACCTCTGCAAACCCTACGCCAAGCCCTCCTAAAACCACGAAAGACCCACCAAAGAAGCCCTAAACTCTAAACAAACCCAAAACCCTAAACGTAAATCCCAAACCCCTAAACCCTAAACCCTAAGCCCTAACTCCTAAACCCAAAACCCCAAACCCGCAACCCTAAACCGACAGACTGAACACCCCTAGGCCCCTAAGTATTTGTGGTTTATATGTAGAACCCTATTTGGACATCCCAAAAAGGAACCCTAAACCCCAGACTCTAAACCCTAACTCCTAAACCCTAAATCCCAAACCCGCAACCCTAAACCTAAGGCTCAAAATAGCCCAAAAGCCTTAGACGGTATGGTCTTTGGGCCCTAAAGCCTTAAACTATGAGTCCTTAGAGCCTTTGGGAAAGGGTTTAGGGCTTCGATGGTTTGCCCTAAACCCTAAACCCTAACTCCTAAACCCTATACCCTAAACCCTATACCCTAAACCCTAATCCCGAAAAGGAACTACTTAGGGGCACCTAAACCAACAGACTGAACAAAGCAGCCTGGGTCCGAAGATTTCCAGGAGATGCTCGGCTCGGCTCGCGTTGCCCCCCTGGCTTCCAGGGCTTAGGGCTTTAGGGGGTCCCTTTAAGGGATCTCTAGGGGGGATACTATAAGGGTACTTATAAGGCTACTTATAAGTGTTTAGGGATTTAGGGATTATAGGGGTTTATAGGGGTTTAGGGATTATGGGGGTTTATAGGGTTCAGGGTGTTGGGTTTATAGGGTTTAGGGTTTTGGGCTTACAGGGTTTAGGGTTGAGGGATTTAGGGTTTAGGGATTTAGGGCTTAGGGTTTAGGGCTGCTTGCTTGGTGATTGCTGATGCTGCCATTGGTGGTTGACGTCTTTTCTGCTTCCTGATGTCTTGCTGTTGCTTTCGTTGCCTTCTCGGTGTGAAACATGAACTTAACTCGCTTGCTCACAGCTTGGATGCTTCCTACACCTCTAATCTGTGATTGAAGTTGTTAGTTTGTCTCTGGTCTGGATGTGCTTCTTTTGCTTGGGGCTGAATAGGAAGTAGGGCTTAGAGACTTGCAGCTTTAGGGTATTGGGGAGGGGGTGTCTAAGAAGCCGCCCTTATGAAGGAGGGCATTTTATGTTTCCAGCTGCATCGTAGGAATCATACGACGTTTAGGTGCTGTTTTTGCTGCGAAACGCCGCAGGACTCAGCCCATCAGATAATCACACCAGCCAAACACCCCAAAAGTTGTATATCCAAACTTATAAACCTATAATGGTGCACCTGAGCTAAAGAAAATGGAATACTACTGCGGTTCAAGGAAAGGCAGGAAGACATCCCTAAGCCCTAATAAACCCTACCTGGACCTCAAGAACCTATCCTTTCTAGGGTTCCTTATTTCTGTTGATGATAAATATCCTGCATGACCTTAAGGACCCTAATCTATGAGAGTTACGGTATATTCCTTATTATGGGTAATTCGGGATTTATATCACAACCGTATGATCTCCTTATATAAATCCCTTCAATTGATAGGTTCTTCAGGGTCCAGGTACCTCCTAAACCCTTCAACTGTCTCAACCCAAGGCCCATAAGTAGTTCCTTGTTGGGATTACCCTCTAGGGTTTAGGGTTTAGGGTTCCTTTCTTGGGATTACCTTCTAGGATTTAGGGTTTAGGTTTTAGGGTTCCTTTTTGGGATTACCTTATAGGACTCTACATATAAACCACAAGAAGGAACTACTTATGGGCCTATGACCTATGGGTAAACCCTGGAACCCATGAGCCGATACTTTCGGACATGTTATCCTCACCCTGCCTCTACCCCCCCTCACAGCCGTGTATCTTCCCGGAGGGCCCCAATGTCCCTATAAGGGAGGGGTTCCTTTAAGGGCTCCTTTAAAGGGCTTGATGAGGATTTCGATAAGGATGTGGTGGATGTTGTAGGATTCTCTCCGAAGGTTGGGGAGGTCTTGGTATGAGATGTTGTGCAAGAAGATCAGTATATTGAGGATCTTACTATCTGGTTTCTACTTGGACGGTCTGAAACTCCCATACAATGCAATACTATACCTTCTGTGAAGGGAGGCTTTCATTACTGAACTGCCCAATGCACCCGTCGAATGGCCGGATACAAGAAGTTTAGGGTCTTGGGGCATAGATAAACGAATAAATAAATGCAAAGATATATGTATATATATATATGTATGTATACACATATGTAAGATTATATATATATATATATGTATGTATATATATATATATAGATGTACGGAAGGCACAAAGACAGCAACCCACTTAGGGATAATGAGTGGGCTTCCACCAGAAATCACGATGGTCTGCCGTTTGGTGTCAGGCCCCTGGCTAAACGCTTGATTTATCATCAGAGAAGTAACTCGTAGATCCTAAAACCTTGCAGTACCCGCACTGATCGCTGTTTTGGTCACGTCAGTCAAGGAATGGCATAACGTGTGCCCGCGAGCCTCTGCATGTAAGTTGATGACCTGACTGGGGAATCGCAAAAGAATCCTAAACCCTAAACCCTAAACCTATGTGTCACTGTCAAGGTTACTAAAGTAAGCTATCTGTACAGGGGTTCTATAAGAGCTCTAAGCCTAAACACTATAAATAAAGCCTGTAAAGGTCTAAACGAAAAACCCCTAAAATTCAGCCCTGGAGCAATTTCCGAAAATGGCTTCATCATTCATAGGGTTGTATATGTGTTTTCACGGTCTGAAGGAACCACTCTGTGATTGAGTATTGGCGGGACCTATGATACTGCATTATTAGTCAGGGTTTAGGGGTGCAGCCTATACAGGGACTCACAGAACTACGTGGAGTTCTTGTTTATGGGCATAAGGCTCTTCATGGGGTCCACACAGACGTATCCTGTGTTTTGGTTGTACAGTAGCGGCTTTCTAGACTTGATGATGTGCACGGTATACCAGCTGCTTTTCCTGTTTCGGGGCTTAGGGCTTAAGGCTAAATGTGCAAATCAGTGTCAACGGCTGGAGACTTAGTTCTCGGGGTGCAACAGTGTGTAAGAACGCCTCTGAAGGGATAGCTAGACGAAGCCTCATCGCAGAGGCCCTTATGCTTGAATGGTTCCTTAGACTCACATACAAGGCTCGCGCATCGGTCTGGATGCCTTCAGCGCCATTACCGGCATCATGTATTGTCATTAACGTCAGAAACAAGCGGGTTCCTACCACTACTTTCTACTAAGGAGCTACTTAGGATCCTGTGGTATGATCTGTAGAAACCCTACTTTCTACTAAGGAGCTGCTTTGAAATCCTACTTTCTACTAATGAGCTACTTAGGACCCTGTGGGTATGATTGTGATGCCAACGCCTGACCTCCAAGTTGCGACGCACCGCATCTACTATAGCGGCCTAAACATACCATTTTGGAGGTTTCTTAATTTTCTAGGCTGTTCAGTAGCTCACTGGAAAAGTGTGTGTATATATATATATATACACACACATTTTTCGGATTGGATTTTCCAATATACTAGAACTAGAAACAAAAACAAACCATGATGAAACTGAACATTCTAAAAAATGGCTACAGTAGAACATACGCCAATACCCTATTCTACATAGTAAGGCCCATATATTACTTACCCCCACATCTCGTCCTGCGACGACGAAGATGACGATGAGCAGGGCTGCTCGATATTTCTCTCACCCCTCAACCCTAAACCCTAAACCGACTATGGCTTAGTATCTTTATCACCCACTCTAACCCTATCCGACGCTTTGTGCAGCCGCTAAATTCGGATTCCGGGCCCGCACAATGCAACAGGTTGAACTGGGCCCCAGCGGCTCCTTATATATAGATTTAAGCTTCCCCTTTTAAGGGATCTATAGGGGGTACTATAAGGGTACATATAAAGGGTACTATAAGGGTACTATAAGGGTTGAGGGTTTATAGTGAGGCCTTTGATAACTTTAATTATATGTAGTGAGGCCATGAATATATAGTGCGGCCTCTTATAACGGGGCTCCATAATAAGTTACATGTGAGGCCGAAGAATACACGATACTACGCAGGTACATGGAGCCCTAGGGAAGAGTAGCAAGTCCTTGTCAGAATAACAGCGCTGCGACTTCCAGAATCTCCACACGCTCCAGCCCTCAACCGCAAAGCGATCAGACGGTTTAGGTTTCAGGGTTTAGGGTAAAGGGTTTAGGGATTTGGGGTTTTGGGGTTTAGGNNGGTTTAGGAGTTTAGGGTTAAGGGTGCGCCGAACACCTTTGCTTTCCACCTCGGAGCCTGGAACTGTCAGCCGAAAGCCCTAAGGCACTATAACCCTTGAACCCTGACATCATCCAAAGAAGCCTTTTAACCACGTTTTAGTAGAACATGCAACTTAAACCTCAACCACTCACCCTTCAGCCTGACGCACAAACCTAAATCCAAGAGTTCTTAAGCCCTAAACCCTGACAAAACCCGTAAAGGAACCCTGACAGACCGAGACGAA
>CAJNJA010011642.1:0-39484 GCA_905231915.1 Symbiodinium necroappetens | reverse complement strand
CGTGATCGTGATCGTAATGGTGACCGTGATGGTGATGGTGATGGTGAGGGTGATGTGATGATTGTCAACCCCTAATTCAAAATGGGTTTCAAAGGGAAGGTATAATTTTGGGTGGATTTGGGTCAATGTATTTTTATTATTAGGGGGGCATTTAATAAAAGGGGGATAGGATTAAACAGGTTGGGCGGCAAACGCACGGGCCTAACTCAGCTTACATGAACTCATGTGAACACTGCCAGAGAGAGAGGGGGGGCTTAAAGCACTGCAGGGCGGGCTACCGCCACAAGGATGGCCCCTGACAGACAGGACAAATGTGCCAGGGCCCTTCCGAGCCTGTCCATGCTGCCCATCTCGGCCATGTGCTGTATCAACACCTAGCCGCACATGCACATCTTCAAGCAGTGGCCTCTACGAGACGAAGCAGGCGCACGGCGGCAGCAGACTGCAGGCCTCGGGACTTCTTGTACGTCGCGATAGCAAGCGCCAGTTCAGCAATTCCTGCACCTGTGCTGTGCCGAGAGGTCTCATTCTCAAACAAGCACCGTTGCAACTGCTTGTCGACAGCCCTGCAACTGGCCACTTCGCAACCAAGCCGCACTCAGGTACGGCAACAGGTTTGCCCTGCGGCTCGTTCGGCAGAGACGTTGCAACGGACATGCTGCAGTTCAGCGACAAGAAACCCAAAAAACCGTGCAAGCAGGCCGTTGACACCGGCCAAGGCGCACATGGAGGTCGGAGGGGGTGCATTCACCGCCGCCGACATGGCTGCCTGTGAGCGCCTTGGGTTGAGTCGTTTCGTCTTTCTCATTCCCCGGCCAGCCCTCAAGTAAAGCCTCTACTGTGAGCGATGTTGAATGCCCTGCCTCTCCCCCGCAGTGGTGGGAACACCTCGTCGCCGAAGTCTCCCGCGATGAACCTGAAACCTGGGCTCATCTCGTTCGACTAAGTTCAGCGCGGCATGGGCATAGGCTTTGGCTTTGGCCATCTGACAAGAAGCCGTACAGTCCTC
This sequence comes from Symbiodinium necroappetens, assembly GCA_905231915.1. Lineage (NCBI taxonomy): Eukaryota > Dinophyceae > Suessiales > Symbiodiniaceae > Symbiodinium > Symbiodinium necroappetens. Next base: position 38,475 of record CAJNJA010011642.1, on the reverse strand, counting down.
GCCGTCCGTCTGGCAAGCTGCATCGAACCGGTCTTCTCGCGAAAATTCGTGCGAGGAACTCCGCGATCCTGTGGACCTTGCCGAAAACGTCCTAACTACAGCCAGCCACGACCACAGCACCATGCCAAGGCGGGTTGCTCAGACTCGCTGGCAAAGATCAACGTAGCCACGGGCTCCTGCGATCTTGCAGGCAGATCTGCCAATGTCTTGACTTGCTGCGGAATGCATTGCAGCATAGCTGCATGGTTACGATGTTGATCCAAATAATGCAACGGAATAGCTCCAGCCGGTAACGAAATCGCAATTTCAAAAAAAACCTGAGCATCCACACAACTGCCCTCGCAGCCCGCCTCCGACGTGGGAGACTCATCACAAGTGCACTCTTCCTCCTCGATCTCTCGATCGCTGTCGTCGGGAGCTTTGGTGCTGCCACCAAGACTTGGCCTTTTCTTGGGCGGCCTAAGCAGCGCCGAGGCTTGCAGCCAAAACTGATGGGCGTCCACGTGGCAGGTGCTGAGAGCATGGCTGCTTCTCCGTCGGAGATTCCTCCGCCTCCGCATTGCATTGCCTAGACCTGGGCTTGCGCAGCCGGCCAGCGTGTCAGGGCAGCTCACAAAGGGGATCTTTTGCAGCCGGAGGACTCAAGCTCGCAGAGATTTCCCACAAGCTTGGAGATCAGGTTCTGGTCCGCATCGTGCCGCAAGCAGCTGTGAAATAGCCTGCGTTATCCATCAAGCAGAGATCGTGGAGCCCTCCCTCCCTCGCTCGCAGATCTTCAGGCCCTGGCTGCTCTTGCAGACCGAGGATCAGGTTCTGTTGCCTAATCTGCCGACATCTGTTCAGTTTCCCTAAACCCCGTGTCCGGAACACCGCTCGCTTTATTCACACTGCAACATCTGCTCCAGGTCTCGGCTCCCGGCAGACAAAGCTGCTGATTGCTCTGCGCCAGCTGGTAGTGCACAGCATTCAGCCTCGGACCGCTGTGCTGCAGTAGAAGCTGCGACAAAGACAGTCCCTGCGAGTACTGAAGCAAGGCTGAAGCTTTTGTGGTACTTTGGCAATTAGCACCCTGCAGAAGGCTTCAAGGCTTCAAAACGACATCCGTCTTGCTACAAGCGGCTGGTTCCAGAGCAGGGCGACTTCGACATCCTGCTGCAGGTACCACACAGGGCCCTGGCAGGACTGGGAGGTGGTGCGGTTGCCCAAGATCCGAACTGCTCTAATCCCCAGATTTGGGACGTACGCTCACAAACAGCTGCGAGCTGCAGCAGCCGGTGCACCGATGGAAAGTCCACGCCTCGCTGGACCCTGCTTGGTTACCCACCATGGCTCGGGAACACGAGCAGATTTCTCAATGTCTTGCGTCTGCCTTCTAGAACCCACTGCTGCGATCTACCGTGCTTGAAAGAACGCAACTTTCATCTGTGTGAACTGCAAATGCGATCGCTCCGAAGATGCGCAAGGCTGAGCCAGATGCAGTTGCAAAGTACCAACCGATGCTGTGACTGTGACCTTCGGGTGGCGATTGCAGCCGTCCCGCGCCCCCTCGTCCACCCCGTCCTGTGCTTGTTCTTGCTGCTGCGTCCCTGGGACCAGACCCCCCCAAACCCGACCCCCCTCCCGCCCGGTCCGCGGAGCACGAAATTTTTGTTGCTGTTGCGTTTCAGAAATGAACGTCCTAAGTCGTCTTTGAGCACAGACCATCCAAATCTTCTCTATGTCGTTCAAAATATCCTGCGGGGTCAGCGGCAGCGGCGTAACCCTTAAATCGGCAACGCCCTGGAGTTGCTGCCGCAGGCCATGGCAGCTATAGCTATATGCAGCGGAAGGCAATGCCGCCGACCCGCTGCAGGACGTGCATCATGAGACCCTCGTTTCTCCATCGGGCCGCACGGGACCTGGAGGCTTACCCGGCAACGCGCACGTTTTGCGGCCATTCCCCAAGGTATGGCGTGTTTTGGGGCACCCGCGCGCGACACCTGGGCGTCACGCGGCGAGCATCATGAGCACCCGGCACGCGCGCAGCGGCCCATCAAGCGCAGGCAGGCGCAGGTCGATGTTTTCAATAATTGGGAGGGTACTGTACCGGAAGGGTGCCCGCGCGCGCAATGATGCTGATGATGCTCACTGGAAGGCCTCAAAGGTGGGTGGGACCAAGCGGGACGGGGCGCGCCCGCGCACGCCTGCTCATCATGCTGGCCAGGACGGGAAGGGCAGGAGGAGGATGTGTGTGTGTGTGTGTCAGTGTATGGCTGGTTCACGCGGCACCCAGCTTCACAAAAGCAACCGCTGCAACACTCACCTGATGAGCTGCACGCTACCTGCGCTGGATGCCACAAGTGCCGCAAAGATGGCCACCGCGGGGAGCCGCGAGCTTTGGTCACGCAGGAAAAGGGAGGAGACCTCAGCGAATCCACATTTCGGGCAGGGCAGTGGGTCACATCTGCAGATGAGGTCGAAGCTGCCAGCGCAGTAAACGCGACAGCGACGAAGTGCTTCTGGTGCATAGGTGGGTATATGTGTCTGTGTGTGTGGGCAACAGCGCAGACGCACATGAGAGACATGGCCCTGGAGATCACGAAACGTTGCCTGCGTCTGCTTGCTCCTCCAGGCTTCCGATCGCTTCTGCATCCTGCCGTTCAGGCAGCTTTCATGCCAAGGAAGGAAAACATCACCTCATGGACTATCCCTTTCAAGCAACTACATTGTAAGGCTGCGCAAAAACAACTCCAAGTCCTCTCAAGGATGCGCACACAGCTCTTTTCGAGCCGCTTTCCGATGGGCCCGGCAGCTCCAGCGCACTTCCCGTTCCTGTGTCGAGAATGCCGCTTCGAAGGCGCTAGAAGCAGAACCTTTTTGGAAGCACTCAGCGAAATCGAAGACAGAATCTCTTCTGCGAAGGATGGGAACCAAAAGTGTACCTTCACTGTTGTGAGTTGTTCTGCATCAAAGTCAAAGCAAAATCAGCATCATGCACTTGCTTTCTGGTACTCACCCGGGACGGGACACCCCGTAACCCCTGATGAACCCGATCGATCGCATCCAAACCATGATGATGCTTTCAGACTCAAGGCGGAGTTCCCAAGGAATTCTGAGTGCTGTGCAGCATCCGGACCATCGCAGCATGCCACGATGAGACGCGCTGTCAGCCCCTGTCACTCTGAGCCGCGCACACCAAGGGGTTATCGAAACAGGCCGCCAAGGTTGCAATTGCCATCACCTTGCTGTCTGGTAATTGATTGCTTCAGTGGAGCTTGAGACCACACCTGGGGAATGGCGCAGAACCTGTACATAGACGGCGTCTTCACCTCTGGAAAGATGCAATTGGTCGCTATTGCAGCAAGTTTCTGGAGGCAGGCCAGTTTGAAGATGCTTGACACTTCACAGGAATCCATGTAGTCGAGCGGCCCTCTCCAAGTCTCGGACACGATGACAGCTTTGTAGAGCTCCGCATTCGGAGAATCTCAACCTATTACTGTAAGTTCTGAAAGTCGTACACTCGTTCACTCGTGCAGATTACAAACATGCCTGTCGCTGCTTCTTTAAGCAAGCTTGCTTCCTTAAGACGCAGGGGGCACTCGAGCGAGTCAGGAACAAGCTCCAAGGCGTCGGCAACCAAGTCGTTCAGGCACAGCAGAGCCTGCACAGAAACTAGAAACGTCATTCCATGGTTGTCGAAGCACAGACAGAAGGCCTGCTCTCCAACACCTTTGGCAAGATTCTCGCCCCCAGCTTTAACTGCAAGGCGACTTCCTGCAATACTCCCGGCACCGACTGATCGTTTGATGATACTGTCAGCCATCTGGCCCATTATCGCCTGCAGCATGCGCTGTGGGCAGAGCAAACTCGCCCAAATCGTTGGAGCAAGCGTGGCTCTTCCAGACCTTGCTTGGACATCGTCTTTTTCTGGGTTTGGGCGATATGGGTCTTTGTCGACCACGCGGCTGGCCCTGAGCCGAGGCAAAAACTGTTTGTGGCCAGAAGGCACGTCCATCTACCTTGCGGCACAACTCATCCGACATGCGGAGGCAGCAAACTGCTGCGGCCGTCTAGCTCACCAAACCAGGGCCGGTGCATAATCCTCCCAGTAATCACGAATGATGTTCGTCTTCTGCAAGAAGAGGCCCATGGAGTTGGCTAGACCTGACATGTCTCTCACGAAGCTTCTCCCGACTTCGCCGCTGGGGCCAGGCCAAGATTTGCAGGATCCTTCTTTGGATCGGCCTCGACATGGTTCGAATTCGCATGCATATCACCGTTTGCACCGAACCATGCAGGTAAGCACGGATACAGAATGGCCAGCATCTTTCGCCCGTCGCAGACGCTCGGAAACCGACATCTGAATGACTTCTTGGGGATGTCTTCCTGCCCATGCACCAAGTGCAACTAGACTCTAGACGAGCATCTGGAGTCGCCAAACCATTCGCTAACTGCGAGCATTTTCTGAAGATTTCGGTGCTTAATGCCTTGTCCTGCAAGCTTGCTGCCCTCCTCAGCTTTGAATTGGTTTCAGCCCACTTAAGCTGACTCTTATAACACACGCAATCGATGCCACCACGTGTCAAGTCCACTTGCCACGAAGATCCGTGTCAAACCCTCTCCGACAAGGCCGGTGACCATGTGGCAGTAGCCTAGGTATACATGTACAGCAGCTAGTGAGCAGCTAGTGTGCCTCGCGCTGAGAAATTCCAGTAAACAGGTTTCACATGCCGGCAGGGCGGTCGTAGGCTGCTTGGTCCACAGTTCCTTGTGCCAGATCTGCAGACACCTCGAGAAATTGCAGATCGACGCTTTCAGCATGTCAGCACAAGTTAGCTAAAGACCAGAGTGCCAGGCATACTCGGCCATACCGGCACCCATTTTGTCGGTGCTGTCCTTGATTACGCCCTTGCTGCCTGCGCAAAAGATGCCCGCGAGCGATGCAAGCAATTGGTGAGCCACCGGTCAAAGCTGCGAGTTCGCTGATCTACCCCGCGAGCAACATTCCGGACTCTGGATCATACGCCAACTGGTGCGTGTGCTCCACTACGTACTGGGGTCTGTTGCCCACTGCCTGCGGGAAGCTTGAGGTAGACCCGGGCCTCGGAGTGAGAAGCTTGGGCTGGACAACCCATGGAAACTTGCTTTCACGCGAAGTAATGCGAAACGTCAGACCAACGCATACTCCCTGGTGGGAGCAGTCTCTTGAGACCAAAGACTTTTTCAATGCCAGTCACATGTTGGCACCAGAACAACCAGAAGTGTATATTCGCCGCATGCGACAAAGTCCCAAGCCACGCGCCCGAAGTGCTCCACAAGTCCGTTCGTCTGCAGCCCCAACACCTATTGGGCACTTCTGCTGTCCGTGCAAGATCCAAGACATCACGTTCAAACGTCACAGTGCTGTTCGCAAGTGCTCAAATCCTGCACAGTGGGTTCAACCGTCTTCTGGCAATCGGCCTTTGATGCTGCAGTTGACATCGCCCAGCCTGCCACAACACCATGCTGCAAAGACAAATTCATCCAAGAATGGATGCTGGACGGACCGGCATGCAGCAAGCAATAAGCTTGCAGCTTCCGATAAAGAAAAGGTCGTTTACTGCAGTCGAGGGCCTCTTCTCACCGAAATGGATCAACTCCTCCTGCTTCTCGGTTTCACGGCCTGAAGGGGCACTACAGTTCTCCGGTGGCATGTCTGGCCTGTCTTCGGCAACACGGAAGCCGATCTCTCCGATCGCTTTTGTATGCCTCCATATCATCTTCGACTGTGTCTAAAGCACGAAGTGCCTGACGAGGCTTATCTGCAACTCAAACTGTCAGATCTTCCAGACAAGGACTTGAGCCATCGGCCAAGTAGAAGATGCAAATGTAGATGCCTCGGCCGGAAGCCAGGCTTGCTGTCTTCGCACCGAACGACATTGCGAGAGCCCTGCCCAACTGCGTTGGCAGCTGTCGGATCACAGCTGCAAATGATCTGGATATCTGAGAACGGCAACGGCAGAAAGACGGCTGCATATGCTTGACAAGTCGGGTATCAGGCCTTTCCAAGCATGTCGTCACAGAACTCGACGTCTGGATCCTGCTGATCCTTGGCCCCACATCACGAAAGAACGACTCTCGATCCACCAAGAAAGCGACGCTTTGATGTTGTTCTCTAACAATCCGGTGCACCTGAGTATAGGCAGTATAGGTAAGTGCAGCTGGCCGATGTCGGAATCGTGAACAGACGGCATCGTCTGGACACCCTGTCAAGACCAGCACTTCAAACGAAGAGCCGAAATGATTTCCAAAGGCCTGCATGGGTTTGTGGCTTCAAAGTGGTCCCAGCATCAAACCATGCATCGTGCATGGTGGCACCTCATCAGCTGGTCCAGCTTTGGGTTCTTGTGTGTTGGCACCTGCTGAAGCGTGTTGCTCCGTCTTCGGATGCATCCCTCAACCATAGCCAGCACATACCAAACATGGATGGCCTTTCCGTAGCCCCCTTGCTTGACATCGCCTTCGAAACCCATGTACCAGTGCCATATGCAGCGACACGTCGCAGCTGCAAGTCGAATCCCACCGGCAGCAGATCCAATTTCTGCCTGCCCTCTTCCATCGAAACCCACTACACCTCGGCTGCACCGATTCAGACGGCAGATGGGTAAGATTCCGGAGCTTCTGGGAACGGTGCGGTCTTCGTGCTCAGCCTCTAGCAGCTACTAGCATTGCCTTTCGCCTTTGGACCTCGAGAACAACACAATGCCTCCATAAACACAGTACACTCAGTACAATCACTTGGGCTTTGCCTCGCTGTGCCTTCCTCAAGGCTCGACAAGGTGCAGACAGCAGACTCTCCATCTCTCGAGGCCGCGGCTTCCCCACCTGCCTTGATGGCTTCTGCCTCTACCTTGCAGCTCTTCTTCTCGAAAGCAGGCCATATAGGCACATTCTGTAAATTAACCGCTGACCTCGGCCACCTTGTCCAACCAAGGCCGCGCTTTGCCGAGCCCACCGTGGATGATGGCGCCTTCAGACTCAGGGCGGAGTTCTCAAGGAAATTCTGCTTGCTGCGCAGCATCCCGACATATCCCGACCATCACAGCATGCGAAGATGAGAAGTGCAGTCAGCCCCTTGCGAATCTTGACAACGCCGGTGAACGTCGGAAGTGCACGTCTGTAGTGGGGGTGTCAAGGATACCTTGCAGCATTTGTGCTGAAAGTCGAAAGTCATGCACCGTGCCAGAAACTTGTCAACCAGGCCAGTGACTGCTGCCCCTCCATCCTCTGACGCAAGTACTCAGAGAACTTGGTTGACCTCAGCGCAAATGACGCGACTGAGGATGACACCACCGCGACCGAATCTGAGGATGGGTCGGGACCTTTCTGTGTGCGGTGTATTCCCCAATCGCAACGATGGAATTACGCTGCGAGGGCCTGCGGGTGCCTCACGTTTGCGCTGCAGTCCAGAGCAAAAATTAAAGAAACTTGAAGAAATGTACTGCAACCTGATGTCTGGGCTTCTCGCGTGCCACCCACGGATAACATAACGACATTCGCTGCAATGAAGCTTCAATACCTTTCCACCGCTTCCAAAGAAAATGTACCGATATGTCGCGGAGCAGCGTCAGCATGAGCACACCACGGTTGCGATAAAATCGTCGATCCTGCAAGCAAACGAGCGAAACACCTGGCCGCGTGACTTACGATCCAGGTCCTGCGGTCAGAGTGCCGGACCCCATTTTCCATGCCTTGCTACCTGCCATGCTGACTTGGGCTGCAGCTGGTCAAACTCACACGTTTGAAGACACGAGGCTCCGACGCAATGTTGAGGTGACCAGACTGGCCATGCCGGCATCGTCACCGAACGACAACTTATCACTAGTCGGCTGTTTGCATCGAACGACAACTTATCACTAGTCGGCTGTTTGCATTGCCAGTGTCCCCAGACCGTGTCGAACAAACTCCACCAAAACTGCTTGGACTGAAGTTACTCCGAGCCAAACTCTGACCAATCGTTTTAAGTGTCGTCGTGTGCTTTTGGGCACGGGCCTGAATTTTAAGTGTCCGGGATCGGGCTTCAGGTTTTAAGGCTTTAGTTGAACAGGTAAGGTTCTAATGAACGGAATTCAGTGTAATGGGTCTGCGGACGGGTTTAAAAGGTCCAGTTGAACAGAGTGTTGCGTTTAGGGTAAAGCATTGCAGACCGAGTTTAAAAATGGTTTCAACTTGACTGTCCAAGGTCTCTGGGACATGGCTCCTACGAGCCGCGTCAGCGATGGCCCAGACATGTCACAGATGGCATCTTTAACACGCATCCGAACAAAAACCCTCCTGAAGTAACTAAGTGTGCGGAATCAGGATTGAAGACCTCTCCGTTGGCCGCCGGGCTTGGCAGACCAATGCAGACCAGATAGACACCCGAGGAACGTTCAACATCATGACTCAGTTTAGCGCAATGGCCGCAGACAGTCAGGCCTCAGGCCTTTCTCGACTCAAACCCTAAAAGCCTTGCGTAGCCTTCTAGTGATTCTAGTGAGTTTCGTGGGCGCGAGCTCGCCAACGTTCAAGCGGTCTCCCTTCAAAAGTACATGTTGATAATACACTTGCCATCTGAGGTAGGTCCCGGGTCCCAGCAACCATCAACGCAACGCACGCACCCGGTTTCTAGATTCATAACGTGGGTGAGCAAGGTGGTGGGGGTGTGCGGGAGTCCGGGTCCATGCGGTGGAGGAGTGCAGGCTCAACGGTTTAGCGTTTAGGGTTTAGGGTCGTAGTAGTACATCCTCAACATCTCCACAAGCGGGATTTATTGTTGAGGATTTCGTATTGTTAGCAGTAGTACATCCTCGGACATATTTGACTTGTTCGCTAAATTAGGACCCCCTTTTCTACGAACTCGTTGGGCGTCTCATCAAACATGACCGTGCTCAGACAAGGCCGAGTGGAAATGTGCCTCTGATTTCTGCCCTCGTGAAATCTAGATTCTGATCGACTGAAAATGCCAAGCCGGATTGGGAGCGCCTCGCCACTGGAACCGCCGGCTTTCTTCTCCTGCCAAAGATTGGTCTACATCGTAGAGCAAGGCTTTCTGGCACCAAACCTCCTATGATTCGATTTGCATGTCGGGTCTCTGTTAATGTCCATGAACTCCGTACAAAGAGCCAAGTTTCCAAAACGAACTCTAGGATCAGATAGGAACATCCGGAGCCTGCGTTCCCTTGGGCATGCTTGTGGCTGAGAGAAGCTCAACCTGGACAGCTGATCAAACCCATGGGGCTGTGGGAATGAATGAAATAGGGGAAAAAACAGGGTCAGGAGTTTTAGAGTAACTTCAAACCAGGGATCAGCGTCGGTATGCTTTGGCTCAGGGAAAAGCTCCCGGTCATTCTTCCCTTTTCTCTGCGCTGCTGCCGAACTCCTTGGTATGTGGGTGCAGAAGGACACCGCTCGTAATCTCTGGTTGGCTTTAAGCTTGTGAACTTCCCCAGACCTTTAAACAAACCTTTGTGGAAACTTGAAACCTGTGAACTCCTGCAATGTTATCCGCAGCCAGGGGCCCTTAGGCATATTTGGAGCAGGTCCTCCTGGGACAACCCACCTTGCAAGGCAACCGAAGGCAAGAGTCGAAACAGCCCGTCCGCACGCCACGATCATGACTCCACCATTATCCGTGGCCTTGCCTGAAAGCCTCAACGCCACATGCCCCACATCCCACCGTGCAATCCCTCAAAAGGTCGGCTGGGCCCCGATACGTGGCGCTGTCCTCTACGTTCGGCTCCGTCGCCTGCGAATCCAGTCAATTAGCCACTGCTTGCCGCAGAGGTCGTGGAAGTGATGTAACCCCCGCAAGCATCAAGAGCTGGCGGATCGTACCATGATTCTGCATTTGCGGGAACGTTGCTTCATTCATCTGCGAGGATAGCGGGAACATCTGTTTCCCATCACTCCTACATACTCCTACCTTCACCCGTCCAGGTACGATCACTTTTTCATGCCCCAGGAGCACATGTCTATGATTTGAACACTCTACCTAGCGAGACCGTTCGCGCCCGACCGTCTCGCATTCAGCCTGTGGTAAGGTGCAACATGCATGCGCTCGGCTGTTGTTGCTTCTGCTCTTGATGGAAGATACGCCAAGCGGTGCCCAAGCCTGGGCCGTTCTCATGCAAAGCCTCGAGCCGCAGGCATACCGAGTCCCAAACCGGAGACCAGGATCCCGCCTGGTACTTCTTCTTGTTCCGGCCCTGCATCCTGTGCACAGGGAGCGCGTGGTTACCACGACAGCAAAAGGAATCCACACCATAACAAAAAATATTTGCACCACGACAGAAACACAACTTTACCACGACGGCGCATGAAAACCTCACCAAGACAAGGCATGAAAAACCTCAACCACGATAAGGGATGAAAACCTCACCACGACAAGGCATCAGCGGCAGCAGCAGCAGCAGGACACATCAGCAGCAGCAGCGGCAGCAGCAGCGCATATCAGCTGGTCTTTCGGTGCAGATGCCTCTGAACTGGTCTTTTTGCCATTTTCACAGCCGAAAACCTTCAAAATAGTCCCCCGCATCGGCAGGAGAGGCGAAAGGGGACGCGTGGGAATCAGCATTTTGCGTTTTTAAGAGCCTACATCCTCCAAAATAATGATTCCTCCACGTGTCGGCGGGAGAGGGGTGGGTAGATTCGAGCTTTAAATGTGCCAAATTCGTGAGTCCCGCGCCTTGCCCCATTCCCCCCCCCACATGCGGGGGAATCTATGTTGGAGGATTTGGTCTGCGAAAACAGCAAAATGGTGATTCCCGCTCGTCGCCCCTGCTTGCTGGAGGAGGGACCTTGTTTCGAATATTCCTGCGTGCCCTCCCCAAATAAGCGGGGGAATCACCATTTTTGGTGGATGTGATTGTTGAAATTTGCCAAAAATAAGGCCCGCCTATACCCTTGTCAGTGAAAAAAAGCATGTGGTTGTGGTTGGCAAGCTTGTCAGTGTGCACCTAAACCCTGTCGTGGTAAGGACCTACTCTGCCTGTGCACCGGGTGCTTTCCATCATAAATGAAAATGCCGTTGGTGACGATGTATACATGGTGAAGTCAGTGACAGTGACATGTATGCTCTCCGCGATAATGATGGGAATGCTGATGATGATGGCGACGATGCTGCTGCTGATGATGATGATGGTGATGATGATGCGGCTGATGGTTGGTATGGCGATGACGATGCCGATGATTGTGACGATGGTGATGACACTGAGCGATAGCGATGATGATGATGATGACGACGATCATGATGATGATGATGATGACATTGAGTGATGATGATGGTGATGATTGTGACGATGACGATGCTGATGATCACGATGATGATGATGACGATGATGACGACGACGATGACGATGACGACGACGATGACGATGATGATGATGATGCTCATGCTAGAAGCTACTAGCTATCTCGAAACAAAGCTTGAACTTCATACCCGCCTGGAGAGTCACGAGGATCCGAGAAGGACGGGTTCGAGCCAAAGGTCTGGCACCCGTCAGAGTATTGTTGCATGGCAAGAGAGAAAGAGAAGTTTGCTCCGAAGGTGGCACAAGCACACTCAGTTCTCTTTGATGCGAACTTGGAGGCAGACTTCAGCTGCTTTCAAGGAGAGGCAACAGCCTCACTTTCAAATCTTTGGGGGCGGACTTGGCGAAAATTCGCAGCTGTTGGTCTGCTTCTGCATAGGTTTGCCTGGGAGCGTCATCAGCCAGCCATAACATTTGCAGCGTGCGGATCGGTTCCTCTTTCTTAAGGCGATGGTCCAGCAGCATCTTGACTGTAAGGGACACCCACTTCTGACGTTGAGGCTTGCTCAGCGAGCGCAGTAACATCACAAGGTTGTCGGTGCAAGCATCTACGGTGTCCAGGTTGGCGACAATGTTGGTCTCCAGCAAATCTTCCAGCAGGGCGAGCGAGGCTTCTGCAATAGGCTGCTGCACGAAAGGGATAGCATCAAAAGTGTAGTTATACAGAATGTCACTGGCGGCGGAAGCAATGGATGCATCCGCACTCCTCCAGTGCCGAAGCAAACTTTGCAGTCTTGCCAACAACACGGTGAACGTGGTCTTCAGCAAAATGGGTTTTTCGCTTGGACGCCAAGGCGGTGCACCAACACTGACCTCAGAATGAAGCAGTCGCTTGAAATCGGTATGGTGATGATCTGCTACTAGTAGAAAGAAGGAGGTAAATGTGAGGTAAGGTTCAGATGGTCCCAGGGTCTTTACACAAGGAAGCCGACATTCCCAAGTTACACACTCGCCGAAAGACCAATAAGACATAATCGAACTCACATCTACTTCATGTGCTGGCTGTGGATCCTATCAACCAGTCAAGAGGCATCTGTACAACTTCTCCTTCTCGGCGTCGAAGGATGTATCCGGGCTACCGGTGAACATTTCCGAGCAGGCGACAATTGCTTCCGGCCTGTCACGACACGCAAACTGACAACAGCCAGATACTTCCGTCGCCTCTCGAGACACCGGCGTGTGGTGTGGGAAGACCGGATGCGGCTCGTTCCACATGCCACGACGCTGCCGGGCCTGTCCATGCTGCCGATCTCGGCCACGCGCGCTATCAAGGCCTGGTAGCAGCACGTGCACATCTTTCAAGCAGTCGCCTCCAAGAAACGAAGCAGGCGGAGGGAGGCAGAGTGCGGGCCTCGGGGCTTCTGGTGCGTCGCGAAAGCAGGCGCCAGTTCAGCAGCTCCGGGACCTGTGCTGCAGAGAGAAAATCTCAACAAGAACACCCCTGCAACAGCTCGTCGACAATCCCGGCCACTGGCCACTTCGCAACATTTCGCAACCAAGCCGCGGTCAGGTACGGCAACAGGTCTGCCCTGAGGATCGCTCGGCACAGACGTTGCAATGGAGCTGCAGAAAACATGTGAGCAGGCCGCAGACACAAGACGAGGTGCACAAGAAGGTCGGAGGGGGTGCATTCGCCACCGCCAACCTCGACGTCTGCAAGCTCCTTGCGTTGGGATGCGTTGAGCCTTCTGGTTGTAACAGATCTTTCAGTCATCTCTGGGCAGCTCTCAAGCCTACTGTAACAGCTACATGGATCTTGATTACCCAGCTTCCGTCTGCGAGTGGAAAGACAACGTCGAACACAGCGTCGCGGAAGTCTCTTGGAACGGGCCACAGTCCTCGGCTAATCTTGCTCGGCTCTGAATGCAGCATCGGGTCACGCAACGGGATAGACTAATTCCCGGCGCTCTTGGGAATGAATGGCTGGGCGTTGGCACTGACACTGCATGCGCAGGGGAGGTCACGCTGGCGCTGGCGCTGTGGCGGGCGATTGTGCTGCGCTTTTCTGGGGAAGGTCTGGCGGCGTTTGGCGCTGCGCTGCATGAGTTCAGGATGGCGGGCGTTGGTTCTGGCGCTGTGTTGAACATATGTGATCAACCGGGATCGCAAAGCGAGGGAGCGGGTTGAAGATAAGTGATCTGTCGGGATCGCCTCTCATGAGGGGGCGGGTTGAAGAAATGTGATCAACTGGGACCGCCTAATGAGGGTTTAAGAAATGTGATCAGCCGGGATCGCTTGAAGACAAGTGGTGGAAAGGGATCGTCAAACGAGAGGGCGGGCTAAGAAATGTGATCGACTTGGATCGCCAAATGATAGGGCGGGTTTAGCGCCAAAGGGGGTGGGCTTAGGAGATGTGATCAACCTGAAACGCCGAATGGGGGAGCGAGTGTAAGGCTGTAAGGTATGTGATCAACCGGATTGCCAAATGAGAGGCAGGTGCAAGATATGCGACGAATCGGGATCGCCAAATGAGGGGGCGGGTTGAAGAATGCGATCAACCGCCGAATGCGGGGGCTGGTTTCAGGATGTTTCAAACACGTGATGAAACAGCATCGCCGAAAGAGGGGTCGGGATTTAAGAAATGTGATCAACCGGGATCGAATAGGGGGGGGGGGGTGCTTAAGATAAGTACAGTAGTGAAACTTGATCGGGTGCGTTTCAAGACTGCTATCAACAGGCGGCGCCAAAGGGGGGTCAACCTGCGTCGCCAAATTTATAAATGCGATCAATCGACATCGCCAAAGAGGGGGTGCGTTTAAGATATGTGGTCAACATCTCTGGATATGCGACCGGGATGGCCTCATTTATATGCGATCAATCGCGATCACATAGTAATGAGGAGGCGCGTTCAAGATATGTAATGAACCTGGATCGCCAAAGGAGGGGGCGAGTTCAAAACATGTGATCAACCTGCATCGCCAAGTGGAGGGGGGCTTAAGAAACGCCAGTAACCTGTTTCGCCAAAGGAGGGGTCGGGGTTAAGACATGTGATGAACCGGCATCGCCATATGAGGGGGCGTATTCAAGATATGTGATCAACCAGGATCGCCTAATGAGGGGGTAAGGTAAAACAAACGGGACCAACCGGCATCGCCAAAGGGGAGTGGGTCTAAGATATGTGGTCAACCTGCATCGCCACATGAGGGTGCGGGTTTAAGATACTTGATCAACCGGTACCACCAATTGAGGGGGCGGGTTTAAGAAATGTAGTCTACCTGGATCCAAAGAAAGGGCTGGTTTACAGTAAATGTGATCAACCTGGATCGCCAAATGATTGCCAAACGCAGGGGCGGGCTTAAGATATCTGATCAACCAGGAGGGCCTGATGAGAGGTGGGTTCAAGCCTATGTGAACTGTGAATCGGGATGGGCGAGTTTCAGATATGTGATCAACCTGGATCGCCAAATGCGGGCGCAACGCCAAAGGAGGGGGGGGGGTTGTTGAAGGGCTGGCGCTGCCCGCTGGGCCGGTGCTGGTGCCGCGGAATAAGGCTTACAGTGCCGGGATCTGTCATATGTGCGTGAGGGAATGCATCGTGGCCTTGCGACAAGAGGCAGTGCAGATGTCGCAGTCCGTCTGGCATGATGCATCAACGCTGCCTTCTCGGGATCCTGTGGACCTTGTGGGGCAGTGCTTGACTGAAGAACAGCCAGCCACGACCACTGCTACTGGCAGCACTAGATCAAGACGGGTCGCTCGGACTCACTGGCAAAGATCACCAGCCTGCCCTCGTCGACGAAAAAACGGCCATCGGCATCCTCTGGCTTGGCCAGGGCTTCAACTGACAGCTAGGTGTAAGCCGGCCCAGTTGCCTTCATACTATCTGCCACTACCAGGGGAAGGCCTGGAACTGAAGCACTGTACTTCGGACATGGGATGATTCTCTGCGGCCCTGGCCCTGTACTTTACTTCGTTTGAGGTCTTCTCGGGTAGCTCAGCTCAACGGGCCCTCCCGTGAGTCCGAGCCCGCGTTTGCAAATATTGCTGATAGCATGCTGATAGCTTGCTGATAGCTCAAGGATCGGCCGAGTTATCGCTTGAGAACAACTTTGCAAGGTGCTTTCTGTAGTGACTTCTCCCCTGGGACCACGGAGTCAAGGGAGTAAAGTAGGACCCTCGAGGCCTGCCGGTCACCACCACATTGCTGTTGCCCTTCGCCGTGGGCTTCCTGCTCGGCCACACAGTGTGCAAGTCTGCTGCACTTTGAGACAAACCCAAGCCGTCTGCCAAATCTGACAACCCCTGAAACCACACAACTGCTTTCCGGCCAAAGCCCGTCTCCGACGCAGGAGCCCCTCTTCATCCTCGATCTCTGGGCCATCGTCGTCGGGGGCTTCGGTGCTCAGAAGACTTGGCCTCTTCTTGGGGGGCCTCAGCAGTGCCGACGACACTGATGAGCGTTCCCTCACAAGGTCGGTTCTAGAGCACGGCTCTTCCGACGGAGTTTCCTGGCACCTCGGCAGCAGCGTGCCGCAAGATCTTGCAAGCACTCCCCGGGAAAAAATGGATTGCTGCCAAAGGCACTGTGCAGTGCCGAGGGGTGTCGTGGGAGCGACAGGGCAGCAGTCAGGCCTGAGGAAGTGCTTCAGCAAGTCCCGGGACCGAGGCACGGATGTTCACTGCAAGCGAGGTGCACGTCGCAGCTGTGGTCACCGCGCTGGTCTTGGCAGATTGGCAGCCGCAGCCAGAGGGCAGCAGGTGTTGGAGTCACGCTCTCCGTGTCCACGGGCGCCTGCAATCGCACTTGTTTCGCTGGACTTGTGGATCACATTTCACATTTACATGGAGCGTCTCGTCTTTCCCTCCTCACACGTGACAGCGGCCTCAGCCTGCTGCGTGCTTCGTGCAGACCGGGTTGCAGGAAGCAGAGTTGAGGATGCCACTTCGTGAGCGGTCGTGGAGATTTCTTGCAGGGGGGGGGGGGATGTGGCAATCACCGAGGTTTTGGACCAACTTCGGGTAGTCATGCGGTTCTGCAATGATTGCCGAAGAGGGCCACGACAACGGGGTGTGTCTCGAAACCCTCATCCAAGACAGTCGGCGCCCTACTGTACAGGATGCGAAGTGATGATGCCACCAACACCAGACTGACTTGCTCAGAAAGCTCAGCCAGCATCCGTCCCACCGGTACTATTCTGTTTCGACGAGCGACCATGCAAGTCTTCCGCTGAGCCCTGAGGCTGCAGCCTTCTGCAAACCTGAACCTGCGACGTGCTTCTGTAAGGAGAGACAACACAAAGCCTGCCTCCACGGGAGAGTCGCCGCCACTGCCACTCCCGGTGCTTCGCATGTCCGCCACCGCTTCCGAGCTCCTCGGCAGCAGACGCAAGGGTGCATCGCCTGCGAGCACCCACGGACGAGTCTTAAAAAAAAGCAGATTGCTGCCCAAGGCTCCGTGCAGTGCCGGCATGCGCAATTGGAGGCGCGCCCTCCGTTGCCACCTGCGTATATGCCGTCCCGGATGGTGTTTGAGCAGATCTGCCATTGTGCCAGAGTTCCATGATGTTCCATGATTCCGCATGTTGATCCAACTGTTGAATCCAAAGGCTCCGTTTTAGTGCGCCGCCTGATGTGGACAGCAAACTGGGCTCGGGGGGACGATCAATGATTCCCAGTCCTTCTTGCAGGCTAGCTAAGAAATCCGTCACGAAGTAGCCTATTGCACCAGGGTCGAACCCCGCCCCCCCACTGTGGCATGCTGTGAACTCAGCTGGCCGAAGTGCGATAAAGGAGCAATCCCGCTTCGTACCCCTCTCTCCCCGAGAACTAGCCAAGAGCCAAAGTCCGCCTCCGACATGTCACGGACGAATGTCGAGTCAGCATCGACGAAGCTCTCTTCTCTTTCGTTGCCAGAGCTGCCAGGGCTGCCAGGGCTGCCAGCGTCGGTGCTTTCTGTGTCCCTGTTATCTTTCTGGCGCCTCGGCAGAGTGCGCTGGGTGCATTGCCTGCGCACACATGCGGGAGGCAAAAACAGATGCCTGTCCAAGGGGCTCTGCGGGGCCAGCACGTGACTCAAACTCCAAGAGCTTTTCCGCAAGCTTCGAGATTAGGTTGTGGTCCGCATCCCGCTGCAAGCAGCAATGAAATGACCTGCGCCGTCCATCGAAACAGAGATCGTGGAGCCCTCGCTCGTTGGCTGATTTTCAGGCCCTGGCTGCTGTTGCAGACCGAGGATCAGGTTCTGCTGCCTGGTCTCGCAAACGGACAGGGTCGGCTGACACGGCTCGCATGCTTACAACTCGATCTGCAACATCTCGTTTGAACTTGGAGTCCACGTCTCGGCTCCCGGCAGGCAAAGCTGCTGATTGCTCTGCGCCAGCTGGGAGATCACTGCATTCAGCCTCGGGCCACTGCCTAGCTTCTTCAGTGCGAAGCATGTCGAGGCTTCAGCCCACTCCAAACGGAAGTTCCGACAATGAAAATCCATACGAGTACTGAAGCGGGGCCGAAACCTTTCGGGGACTTTGGCGATTGGAACCCTACCAACACGATTGCATCCAGAAGCCAATATCCGTCTTGCTACAAGAGGCTGGTTCCAGAGCAGGGCGACTTGGACATCCTGCTGCAGGTACCACACGGGGCCCTGGCAGGACCGGGAGTTGGTGCGATTACCCAAGAGAGCGGCACTGCGCGCAGGCCCAAATGTGGGATGTACTCGCACAGACGGCTGAGATCTGCAGCAGGCCGTGCCCCGATAAAAAAGCCACGCCTCGCTGGGCCATTCTTGGTTACCCACCATGGCTCGTTCAGACGAGCAAATTTCTCGAGGTCTCGTATCTGTCTTCTGGACTCCAGTGCACTCTACCGCGGTCGGAAGAGCTGCTGCTGACGAAGCAACTTTCATCTCGTTAAACTGCAAGTGCGATCGCTCAGAAGATGCGCAATGAACAGGCTGAGCCAAATGCAGCCGCAAAGCTGTCGAAGAACGTGACCGTGACCTTCGGACCTTTGTGGGGACTGCAGCCGCTCCAAACAGCAATCATCACTACACAGTAGAAGCTGAGATCCCTTTTTTCGGCTGCTGGTCAGCCCGCGCCGCGTAGCAGGTGGCTTCGGACCTCCAGCAGTTGGGTCTTCTTGTAGCACTCTGAGTCCACAGCTGTCGTTTGGCGGCGGCTGTTGGGAATGAACGAAAACGTGTTAGTGCATCATAATGCTCAAGGCGCTACCAGGGCCGTTTTGGGAGGTCCGATGAACCCTGGCAACACTATGACGTCGGTGTTGCTCGCAATGTCCTGTCTGAAGTCTGCCGTCCGCGCCTCGGGAGGGGCTTTGGATCAAGGCCTCATGGCTCTGTTTTTTCAGCCGTAGCCTTAGACAACTTAGGCTTCATGCGTGAGGGTCTGGTTCACGATGTTGCGTATAACCTTGCTCCCCTCAGATGAGCGTAATGATGTTGTAATAGATGTAGTGCTTCCAATGAACATGACAACAGTCCCTTGCAAGCAAACTCGGTCAACTCCTTTTCCACTTCGGGCGTGCGTCCTCTATGCAAGAAGGCAGCACGCATGAGCTATGGCAAACGGATCGCAGGATAGTGCTGAGTCACTTTTTGGTCTTGAACCTTGAGCCGAACACCGATTTGTTGAGCTGTTCATAGGCCGGTTCATGGTGTCCGTAGGCTCCCATGACCTGTGCCTCGCTTGGTGGATATCATCCTCCCAAGCTTGAATGTAAATGAAGCAACATAGCTCACAACAGAATTGCACTAGGCTTCGATATTTCTTCGCACCCCCCATGAGTCAGGCCTTAGGCTTCGCTCACACACAGGAAGAGAGACGTAAGAAAAAGTATTGATGCTCAACGGTGTATTGGCTTTCAGCGCATACGTTCTGCCTTAATTAATCTTGCAGTGGGACATGAAAACGTCAAGTGCGATCCCTAGCTCTGGCCAGACTGAAGGAATCACAAAAATCAAATGCACGAAAAGTGGTGCATGACATCATGTCCACACGCGGGGTTGTAGGCAATGGTGGCGACACAGTTCACGTAGATCATCACCCACATCGCCGATCACTGTCCCAACGACGATTCCTTAGTGTCCCGGTTGCCATCGCTGCTCATAAGTCTGCTGGTTTCGACGCCAACGTTCTTCTCGAGGGCGGTCCAGGCGGTTCCGGAGGAGCTTTTGCCTTGGCGTTGGCTTTGGCCTTTGCTTTGGCCTTCGCGGTAGCATAGGCCTGTTGCGCTTCAGCTGATTCCTCCGGTGTCACTGCTTGATCAAGGATACTGCGATGTCCAGGTGGTAGTAGACTGCCTCCAGGAATGTGTCGCAGTGCGTCTCCTTGGTAAATGTTGGCTCCTGCTTGGCGAGCTCTGGTCAACTTCGCAGTGTACTTCGCCTGAATAGGGATTTCAAGTCAATCATCATCGTCAAAAGTTGTAGGGAACAGTTGTCCCACGTTTATAGCATGCATATGCCGAACGGATCGATGCACAACACGTAGTTTGGACCAGTTTCTGCTCGCGGAGCCAGCACGGTGTACTGTCGATACCCCATGACTTTGGCGACGAGCTTGGATAACAACATAGCACAGCTGGAGTGTACCATGGGCGTGTCAAAGGTTTGCCCTTCTCGCATGTGGTTCTCGACCTTGAAGTGTTGCCGTTGGTAGCCGAGTTGAATGGCTCCACGTATAAGCTGGGAAATCAACTGGTTCGACTTGAGCCTGTTGAGAAGGTGGCTTCCTGTCTGATCTTCTTCTATTCCCAAGCTTCTTCCGTAAGCAAGCACTTCCTCGTCAGTGACATCTCGGGATACGCCGCTTTTGGGATCGACCTCAGATAAGTGTCCCCAAGGGCCTGCATCATGCCGCTTGCCATCGTCGAACATCTCCTTCGCCTTAGCATTCGGAAGGTCCAACCATCGGGCGCCTGTCCAGTTCTTGTAAATCACGTGAACAATCATAGATACGCCATGTAACGAGCATAGTCAGATGATGGATCAATAAGACTTGCCGATTCGAGGTGACTGTAGATTTGCACCTTAAGCCCTTGTTGAAGGTGTGCAAGGTCTTGGTCCACATGGAGGTCTGTGTCGGATAAAAGCACTGGTCGTCGTGAATGCACCTCCGCTGCGTGTTCTTCTCCTTCTGCCTCATCAACGTCGATCTCCATCTCTGGTTCAGCGACTGTACGTGCATCTTCATTATCCATACGAGCATCACCATCGTTGTCGACCTCGGGTTGTGGTTCATCCTCCATAACCACATTGTCGTCCTCCACTGCATCCGCTTCTTCCAGGGCACATGCGATTTCTTGTCGAGGTATCTCCATGGGAGTGTCGGCACGACCTTCGATTCGTTGGTGTTTCCCGTGGGATATCATCACTGAGAAGCATAGCACGCATCTTGATAAGCACGAAGGTGTACTGCTGAGACACCATGGGCAGAATCTGTACCTGATGTCCGTGTCGCGGCTTGTCCTTGCGTTCCTTGGAGGAGGAGAGTGAATGATGAGGAGAGTGAATGATGAGGAAGTTGACTGCATCGACATAGATGTCTATTCCAGCCTACTTCGTTCCAATCTGAGCCGCAATACTCCGATAGCCTGGCGACGATGTCGGCCTTCATGCCATCATGAAGTCCCTGGCATCTCACAGAGAAAGTTCAGAAGTCTCTCGAGGCTGCGACGGGAATGCATTGTTTCTGCAACTGGTGTCAATGGCCGCTGCCAATCCGTACAAATCTCGTCCTCGAGTTCGTAATCAACGATCTTCTCCACTTGCTCGTAGCCGTGTCTACGCTCGGTGTCCGGAGTGCATAGCCAAATCTCTTTCACCAGGTAAAACGGTATGGTCCTTTCGCACATGATGACTCCACTTTCGGTCATTTTGCCTCCTTCTCCAATTGGAATGAACAGCGTCACCATCGGTGTCCGCTGATCTGATCCAGATCTGCTGCGCGTCACTTTGTTCCTCGGGTCCCAAGGTGGAAACACTGCCCAATAGCTGTGCAGAATTCCGGAAGAGCCACGTTGACCCATCAGATCTCTGCCTGTCTTGATGCCTTGGGTCATGATCATCTGAAGGTTGTAGTATTCGGTAGCGTGGTACGCCCCCTGAAGCTGGTTCAAGAGAGAAAGTGATGCTGA
The DNA here is from genome assembly GCA_905231915.1 of Symbiodinium necroappetens. Lineage (NCBI taxonomy): Eukaryota > Dinophyceae > Suessiales > Symbiodiniaceae > Symbiodinium > Symbiodinium necroappetens. Next base: position 17,074 of record CAJNJA010011642.1, on the reverse strand, counting down.
CAATGCAAACTTTGAAGGGTCGAGTTCCATAATTGTCGACCTGGAATGGGAATGTCCCGATGCTGCTCTGATGGCCCAAGGTTTGATCCAATTGTCATTTTGCTGGAGCAAATCCTGCCCAATGTTTTGGGTTTCTTGGTCACGTTGAAGTTCTTGGTATGGCGTTTCCACTCCCACCATCCTTTGTGAAAGTGGTGGCTCCCCAGCCGCCACAGCATCTGGATTCGGACTTGGTGCCAGTCTGACGCCCAAGAATTGCAAACGAAGTTTTCCATCACCGCTCTTGTAGTTGGGTACCAACAAGGAGCTGCAATCTTCGCTGCAGTTGTCTGTTGCGATCAGTGCGGCTGGTTCTCGAGAGCCGGCATCCAATCTCTCGTTCAGAGTGGGTCCAAAGAAGTTCGCAGGACAGTAACCAATCCAACTTCACCCATCCGCCTTCATCGCATAGAATGGTGGGAATCGGTGAGTTGCGCAGATAGATTCCTCTGTCCTCCCGTCCAATGTGGTGTCTGAGGTCCTTCTGGATGAACCGAAGCGCCGTTTTGGCTGCGTCCTTCGCGAACCATGTGTACTCATTCGGCGGTAACGTTGTCCCATGCTGGATGACAGAATTGTGCTTTTTTTGTGGGAAGCTTCTCAAGAATGCCGCCGTAGACACCGTCGGAAATGCAATTGTATCCAGGATTCTCGTATCCAGATTGTGACCGATCGTCGTTCCGTCGGAAGATTCTTCGGTCGCCTCGTTGTGGGAGAGAGATATCCCGTGGCGATGCGCTTGTTCGGATACATTCGAGGACCGCATCATGGCCCCTTAGGCCGATCTGAGAGATGTCCTCTACGCATACATAGTTGTAGTCCCCTCTCCTGCGATGCACAGTGTCGGACGAATTCCTGCCGTTGTCATAATTCACGATGAACATCCCTTCCGGATGATGAAGTTCCCTCCGCCGGGGTCTTGCTTTTGCTCTTGGTCTTCTGCCGGATGAGGCGACGGTTTCCACGTCCATGTTGTCGTTGGAACCTGCCGCTCTCTCTCCACGTTGTGGTCGAGGAGCCGGCGAAGAACCTGACAATGGTAACACATCTGGGTGAGATTCAATGGCGGTTTTGACGAGGTCAAATGCCAATGTCATCTGCTGACGCAATTGATCATCAGCACGGCAATTTGCGAATATATGGTCAGGACTTCCGCACAATATGCATAGCGTCCCTGCAGTATTTTCGTTGACCCAAATGTTGCCGTTGAAAAGCATATTGAGAGCATCCCATGCTTTTGCTTTCGCGGCGTTGGCGATGTTGAGGTCTTGTGGTGTGTCGGCGATCTCTTCCTCGTCCGGTTGTCCATCTGGATCCATAGAATCATCTGGAACAAGGCGAGGCACTTCCACACCTTGGGAAGAATCAAAATATGTGTCTTCCACTCCACGTGCCTCACTGCCAGTTACCCCCAGTGTGGGTTGTAACGTGATGGATGCAGGCACAGCCAAGAAACGACTTGATGGCAAAGCTTTGAGGATCTCCTGTACTTCCTTTTCAATCTCAGGATCAGCCTTCGCCGGTTTTCGTTTCTTTGGTGTCCTTGCTGTGATGAGTGTAATGCTTTCTCTCGCAGAATACCTGATGAAGCATTTCTCAAACCCATTGATGCAGGCATTGACAGTGTCGGCGTCCCCCCATCGATCGAACAGACCTGGGAAGCGAATTGCGAATGTGAGAAAGCCCAGCGTAAGCTCAAAAACGCCTCCCAGCAAGTCTTCATGCGGATTTTCATTCCCTCGGAATAGTTCGATTCTTTCTTGTGGAGAAAGCAACGTCTTGATGAAACCTGCATATGCAGCATTTCCAGCATCGTAGTAAGCAATGTAGCAAAGGTGACCTGCTTGGCCATACGCCCGATTCCACGACAATTGTTTGGCTCTTCCCCAAATAGGATAGACCAACGCATATTCTGGGGTAGATCTTATCCCTCCATACGGTGAGACAACCGTCCCCACTGCTTTGTAGGCGATTGGGCAACATCTGCGGAGTAACTCCTTCAGATCGTCACTGGGTCGGACATCTTGCAGGTCGTTGACGTAGATGTGATATGCGCATGCGAGCGAGTACGACTCCGATTCACGAAGTTCTCCGTAGTTCTTGAACTTGTAGTACGATGCGTGGTGAGCATGCTTAAAGGCGCATCCGATACATCGTTCAGGATATGCGTTGACTGGAGAGAACGTTGTACTCTCCTGACAAAATCTTGACTCTTCTTTCTGATTCTCGCAACCATAGCAGAAGAAGACCCTGCCGTTCGCTCCTGAACCTGCCAGGGATGCAGCGCAGTACTCATCGATCATGAACCAATACTGTTCTGGGCAATACACTGGCGCCGGAATCCGAAGAGATACTTCGAAGTTTTGCCATATCCTGCCAGAACGCCTGCCGTCGTCATTGCGCCTGGTTTGTTCCTCCACGGTGCGTAACCTGTCTGGAGGTACCCAGTCGCGGGAGTTCATGGTGGAGGCAAAGCGGAGTTGCGTGTTGTCCGACCAGATTTCCTTGAAGCGCGGGATGTCGATTGCCTTGCAATGTAGCAGAACTTGACACCGTTTCAAAATCTCTGAGTCCATTAGCACGCGGCAATCATCTTTTCGCAAAACAATTGTTTCTCGTAGATTGCAAATGGCCTGTAATGATGGTGATGGGGGTCACTGTTGGAAACCGTCTCCGTGCTGATGACGTGGGTCCCGTACTCTGCACCATGTAGCGAGCTGACCATTTTGCACCAGAATGATGAACCATGAACTACCACGCAGCCCCAAAGTCGAAGTTCCATGGCAACGAATGAGCATGCTCTCGCATATCCAGGAAAATCTTCGCGTCTTCGCATGGTTCCACGCGCACAGGCAAAGAAGCGCTTGTCGTGGTTGATCATCACAAGGGGTGGTCTCGGTACGAGTGCTATGATCTCCTTGATGTTGTCGATGTAGACACGTCTAAGAGTTTGCTTCCATGTCGTCGTAGGCGTCCACGGAAGAATCACTCATCGGAATAGCCATGTTCTCGTACACGATTGCTTGCAGGCATAGATGAATATGAACCGTCGCTGTGGATCTTCGGTTTTCAGTGAGAGCTTGAATCTTCTGCTTCAGGAGTCTGAGAACATTGATCGTGCTTTCGTAGTCCACGGGGAAGTACAGGTTCGGTGCCACTTTGATCAAGTTGTACCACCCTTTTCCGAGCAATGCTTCGGATAGAGAAACACCGTCTGCTTGTTCTTGGCATACATCTCGAAGTCTGAAGCTAAGAAGGTATCTTGCGCCCGTATAAGCGTAGCATCAGCTCTTCCTCCCATCGCCGAACTGTTCCTGATGTCGTTCGCTGCTCGTACCACATTTGCTCGCTGAGCCGTCACATCCTATCTCCGTCGTTCGTCAAATCATCTTCGTTCCTCACAAGTGCGGCAACTGTAACCATAGCTGGTGAAGGCAAATGCTCACATGTTTCGAGGTTGCAACCGTGATACAGTCGCGCATACATCTGCAGCCATTTTGGTGTGCCCATCTTGACATAGGCTTTCACAGATAGCCCATCAACTGTGTTCTGAGTCACTGACTGCAAACGTCCCAGGTGCGTAACCACTCTTTTGAAGTAGTGCTCGATAGGCAAAGTTCCTTCTTCCTCGTTTGGCTTGTACTTCGGAGTGTCATCGTATGCGAAAGGGTAGTTGTCGGGGTCGTCGGACGTGTGAACAATCTTACCCTTTGCAGTGCCTCAAGTCCTCCTTGCTAAAGTCGTAAGTGTATTCGACGGTGCCGTCGGGTAGAGGAACTTCCATCTAATCGGTTTCCACACTGCGTTCTTGCTCTGGCTGTGGTGGTGGCGCGGAAGCTGAAGACGCTGGCTGACTGCCCGTAGGGCTCGTCTGCTCAAGCCTTGCATCAGTCCTTGCTCGTTTGGGTCCATGACTCGGTGTCGCCTTCGGCATTGGTTCAACTGGAACAGCATCGGAGCCCCAAGGATTTCCACCCCATGTCTACACCTGAGTCGCTTGCACCAGGCAAACGCACATTCAATGGGCTTGGCGCCGTCTTTTCAGCTCAGTCTCTCCCCGCAGATACGCAGTGTATTTGCCAAGAGGCCAAGAGTCATAAAGAACCGGCCCCGGCGTGGCAGACTGGCAGAGCCTCGTCCCTGTCGCAAAGCCACTCCACGGCATCCGCGACATGCTGGCAACTTCGCCGAAGGATACTTAGGCACGTTAATAGTTAAGGCTTGTCGAATCGGCCTTGCCGTGCGCACCACAGAGTAGCTGTCTGAGAAAGTCTGCATTGCTGCTGTTGTCAAGTTGCAGCTCGATCACGAGAACGAGCACTGCTTTGGGCCACGGCAAAACAAATCCACAAGAAGCAAAATCAAAACCAACCTTGCAAAAGCTTCGAGGCTACAAGCGAAGCCCGGTGCTCTGCCTGAGGCCTAAACTTTATACCCCGTTATCCAAGACGCAGCAAATCCATGAAACCCGAAGCCTCAGTGTATCTCGTGACCCTGCAAATTGCAAACAAGCTTGAGACCCCAAACCCTAAGAAGCCAATCCGGATCCCTAAAAAGCCGTAAACCCAAAGAGTCGCGAACACCCCAAGACCCTCAAACCTCTCAACCCCAAAGTCCCTGAATCCCTTGAAGCCCCTAAACCCTGCCATGACTGAAAGGTGGAGCTTGAAGCCCTAAAGAAAGGGCCTTCGAAGCTGAGGACGGGGCCGCAGGGGGAAGAGGCCCAGGATTGATGGATGCTTCTACCCCGTGGTGCGTTTGAAAATAAACGCAAGTTGCGAGAGTGGGTGAGAGTCATGGGCATGTGTGCTGGCGGCGCTGGTGCCAACCACACATACGTTCCACCAATCAGTCTTCTCGGAAGGTCCCTGTCAGGCAAGACCTGTCACAAGAGCGGCTGCAAGTGGCAATGCTTTATCGAAGCACACGGACTGGGGCTACTGTAAGCGGCTGTGAACCGCATCTTCACTGCAGGCTCTGCTTCTGAGGCCATCTTGAGACACCAGTCCGACTGTGCACGTTAACGCGGGGCTCACACTGAAGGCGACTTCAGGCTGAACATCGTCAGGGAATCGCCCCCGGGGCCCGAGACTGGAAAATTGAGAAAACTGTGGAAAACACAGCCCTGCTTGCAACAGAGATGACAGCAGCTCCAAACTCTATGATGTGGGCATCCACGTCCACTTCCGTCAAGACTTCGTGCCAGAGCTCATCAGCGCACTGTATCAACCACACCCTGCAAGAAGGGACACGCCGGCAAAGGTGCCGGCGAAGCCACACTCGATCAGTGCGTATATATGTATGTGTGTGCGTGTGTGTGTGTCAGTGTCAGTGTCAGTGTGTGTCTGTATGGCTGGTTCACGCGGCACCCAGCTTCACAAAAGCAACCGATGCAACACTCACTTGATGAGCTGCATGCTACCTGCGCTGGATGCCACAAGTGCCGCAAAGATGGCCACGGCAGGGAGCCTCGAGCTTTGGTCACGCAGGAAAAGGGAGGAGACCTCAGCGAATCCACATTTCGGGCAGGGCAGCGGACCACATCTGCAGACGAGGTCGAAGCTGCCAGCGCAGTAAACGCGCCAGCGACGAAGCGCTTCTGGTGCATAGGTGGGTATATGTGTGTGTGGGCAACAGCGCAGACGCACATGAGAGACATGGCCCTGGAGATCACGAAATGTTGCCTGCGTCTGCTTGCTCCTCCAGGCTTCCGATCGCTTCTGCGTCCTGCCGTTCAGGCAGCTTTCATGCCAAGGAAGGACAAACATCACCTCATGGACTACCCCTTTCAAGCAACTACATTGTAAGGCTGCGCAGAAACAACTCCAAGTCCTCTCAAGGATGCGCACACAGCTCTTTTCGAGCCGCTTTCCGATGGGCCCGGCAGCTCCAGCGCACTTTTTGTTCCTGTGTCGAGAATGCCGCTTCGAAGGCGCTAGAAGCAGAACCTTTTTGGAAACTCTGAGCACTCAGCGAAACCGAAGACAGAATCTCTTCTGCGAAGGATCGGAACCAAAAGTGTACCTTCGCTGTTGTGAGTTGTTCTGCATCAAAGTCAAAGCAAAATCAGCATCGTGCACTTGCTTTCTGGTACTCACCCGGGACGGGACACCCGTAACCGCTGATGAACCCGATCGATCGCATCCAAACCATGATGATGCTTTCAGACTCAAGGCAGAGTTCCCAAGGAATTCTGAGTGCTGTGCAGCATCCGGACCATCGCAGCATGCCACAATGAGACGCGCAGTCAGCCCCTTGCGAATCTTGACAACGCCGGTGAACCTTACAAGAGTTAGTGCTCCAAGAAAGTAAGCGCATGACCTCCAAACTCACTCTGAGCCGCGCACACCAAGGGGTTATCGAAACAGGCCGCCAAGGTTGCAATTGCCATGACCTTGCTGTCTGTTAATTGATTGCTTGAGTGGAGCTTGAGACCACACCTGGGGAATGGCGCAGAATCTGTAAATAGACGGCGTCTTCACCTCTGGAAAGATGCAATTGGTCGCTATTGCAGCAAGTTTCTGGAGGCAGGCCAGTTTGAAGATGCTTGACACTTCACAGGAATCCATGTAGTCGAGTGGCCCTCTCCAAGTACCTGACACGATGACAGCTTTGCAGAGCTCCGCATTCGGAGAATCTCAAACTATTACTGTAAGTTCTGAAAGTCGTACACTCGTTCACTCGTGCAGATTACGAACATGCCTGTCGCTGCTTCTTTACTCGTGATGTGGTAAGCAAGCTTGCTTCCTCAAGACGCAGGGGGCACTCTAGTGAGTCAGGAACAAGCTCCAAGGCGTCGGCAACCAAGTCGTTCAGGCACAGCAGAGCCTGCACAGAAACCAGAAACGTCATTCCATGGTTGTCGAAGCACAGAAGGCCTGCTCTCCAACACCTTTGGCAAGATTCTCGCCCCCAGCTTTAACTGCAAGGCGGGCTCCTGCAATACTCCGGGCACCGATTGATCGTTTGATGATATCGTCAGCCATCTGGCGCATGATGGCCTGCAGCATGCGCTGTGGGCAGAGCAAACTCGCCCAAATCGTTGGAGCAAGCGTAGCTCTTCCAGACCTTGCTTGGACATCGTCTCTCTGGGTTTGGGCGATATGGGTCTTTGTCGACCACGCGGCTGGCCCTGAGCCGAGGCAAAAACTGTTTGTGGCCAGAAGGCGCGTCCATCTACCTTGCGGCACAACTCATCCGACATGCGGAGGCAGCAAACTGCTGCGGCCGTCTAGCTCACCAAACCTGGGCCGGTGCATAATCCTCCAAGTAATCACGAATGATGTTCGTCTTCTGCAAGAAGAGGCCCATGGAGTTGGCTAGACCTAACGTGTCTCTCACGAAGCTTCTCCCGACTTCGCCGCTGGGGCCAGGCCAAGATTTGCAGGATCCTTCTTTGGATCGGCCTCGACATGGTTCGAATTCGCATGCATATCACCGATTGCACCGAACCATGCAGGTAAGCACGGGACACAGAATGGCCAGCATCTTTCGCCTCTCGCACACGCTCCGAAACTGACATCTGAATGACTTCTTGGGGATTCTCGTCCTGCCCATGCACCAATTGCAACTAGACGAGCATCTGGAGTCGCCAAACCATTCGCTAACTGCGGGCACTTTCTGAATATTTCGGTGGTTCATGCCTTGTCCTGCAAGCTCACTGCCCTCCTCAGCTTTGAACTGGCTTCAGCCCACTTAAGCTGACTCCTACAACACACGCAATCGATGCCACCAAGTGTCAAGTCCACTTGCCACGAAGATCCGTGTCAAACCCTCTCCGACAAGGCCGGCGACCATGTGGCAGTAGCCTAGGTATACATGTACAGCAGCTAGTGAGCAGCTAGTGTGCCTCGCGCTGAGAAATTCCAGTAAACAGGTTTCACATGCCGGCAGGGCGGTCGTAAGCTGCTTGGTCCACAGTTCCTTGTGCCAGATCTGCAGACACCTCCAGAAATTGCAGATCGACGCTTTCAGCATGACAGCACAAGTTAGCTAAAGACCAGAGTGCCAGGCATACTCGGCCATACCGGCACCCATTTTGTCGGTGATGTCCTTGATTACGCCCTTGCTGCCTTCGCAAAAGATGCCCGCGAGCGATGCAAGCAATTGCTAAACCACTCGGTCAAAGCTGCGAGTTCGCTGATCTACACCGCGAGCAACATTCCGGACGCTGGATCATACGCTAACTGGTGCGTCTGCTTCACTGGTGTCTGTTGCCCACTGCCTGCGGGAAGCTTGAGGTAGACCCGGGCCTCGGAGTGAGAAGCTTGGGCTGGACAACCCATGGAAACTTGCTTTCACGCGAAGTAATGCGAAACGTCAGACCAACGCGTACTCCCTAGTGGGAGCAGCCCCAGTGTCTCTTGAGACCAAAGACTGTTCCAATGCCAGTCACATGTTGGCACCGGAACAACCAGAAGTGCATATTCGCCGCATGCGGCAAAGTCCCAGGCCACGCGCCCGAAGTGCTCCACAAGCGTCCGTTCGTCTGCAGCACCAACACCTATTGGGCACTTCTGCTGTCCGCGCAAGATCCAAGACATCACGTTCAAACGTCACAGCGGTGTTCGCAAGTGCTCAAATCCTGCACAGTTGGTTGCACCGTCTTCTGGCAATCGGCCTGTGATGCTGCAGTTGACATCACCGAGCCTGCCACAACACCATGCTGCAAAGACAAATTCATCCAAGAATGGGTGCTGGACGGACCGGCATGCTGCAAGAAATAAGCTTGCAGCTTCCGATAAAGAAAAAGTCGTTTACTGCAGTCGAGGGCCTCTTCTCACCGAAATGGATCAACTCCTCCTGCTTCTCGGTTTCGCGGCCTGAAGGGGCACTACAGTTCTCCGGTGGCATGTCTGGCCTGTCTTCTGCAACACGGAAGCCGATCTCTCCGATCGCCTTTGTATGCCTCCATATCATCTTCGACTGTGTCTAGAGCACGAAGTGCCTGACGAGGCTCATCTGCAACTCAAACTGTCAGATCTTCCAGACAAGGAATTGAGCCATCGGCCAAGTAGAAGATGCAAATGTCGATGCCTCGGCCGGTGGCCAGGCTTGCTGTCTTCGTACCCAACGACATGGCGAGAGCCCTGCCCAACTGCATTGGTAGCTGTCGGATCACAGCTGCAAATGATCTGGATACCTGAGAACGGCAACGGCAGAAAGACGGCTGCATTTGCTTGACCAGTCGGGTATCAGGCCTTTCCAAGCATGTCGTCACAGAACTCGACGTCTGGATCCTGCTGATCCTTGGCCCCACATCACGAAAGAACGACTCTCGATCCACCAAGAAAGCGCGACGCCTTGATGTTGTTCTCTAACAATCCGGTGCACCTGAGTATAGGCAGTATAGGTAAGTGCAGCTGGCCGGTATCGGAATCGTGCAAAGACGGCATCGTCAGGACACCCTGTCGAGACCAGCACTTCAAACGAAGAGCCGAAATGATTTCCAAAGGCCTGCATGGGTTCGTGGCTTCAAAGTGGTCCCAGCATCAAACCATGCATCGTGCATGGTGGCACCTCATCAGCTGGTCCAGCTTTGGGTTCTTGTGTGTTGGCACCTGCTGAAGCGTGTTGCTTCTGCTTCGGATGCATCCCTCAACCTTAGCCAGCACATAAACATGGCCTTTCCGTAGCCCCCTTGCTTGACATCGCCTTCGAAACCCATGTGCCAGTGCCATATGCAGCGACACGTCGCAGCTGCAAGTCGAATCCCACCTGCAGCAGATCCAATTTCTGCCTGCCCTCTTCCAACGAAACCCACTACACCTCGGCTGCACCGATTCAGACGGGAGATGGGTAAGATTCCCGAGCTTCTGGGAACGGTGCGGTCTTCGTGCTCAGCCTCTAGCATTGCCTTTCGCCTTTGGACCTCGAGAACAACACAATGCCTCCAGAAACACAGTGCAATCACTTGGTCTTTGCCTCGCTGTGCCTCCCTCAAGGCTCGACAAGGTGCAGACAGCAGACTCTCCATATCTCGAGGCCGCGGCTTCCCCACCTGCCTTGATGGCTTCTGCCTCTACCTTGCAGCTCTTCTTCTCGAAAGCAGGCCATATAGGCACATTCTGTAAATTAGCCGCTGACCTCGGCCACCTTGTCCAACCAAGGCCGCGCTTTGCCGAGCCCACCGTGGAACTCCTGCCCGGCGAACGAAACGGAGAGCGGCCGCGGCTACTTCCTGACAGCGCCCAGCGAGGCATGCCAGGCTGGTCTAGCGCTCCGGCGCCGTGTCGAAACGATGGATAGAGGAGACATCGACGTACCTACAAGCAGCACTCGGAGATGTCTTGAATTGCCGATGCAGCCTGAAGCCCAAGCTTGTCTGTCGAAAGAGCATTGTCCAAATCCTTTCAGGAGGATGCTCAAAGGCCTCATTCCACATTGCCCCACACAACTTGGGAGACGTCCTGCCACCACGCATCCAACAGCCGCTCGTTGATGATCTTGAACCTTGGCTGGCAGCCCCACCACGACTGCAACGTCTCACAGACGATTCAAAGAAGCTCTCTGATCCAGCAAGCCGGGCTGAAAACCATGGGGACCACAACGGCATCTCTCCCGATCCCTTCATGGCCTGCAGTGATGAGTAGCCGGACACCGTTGAGGCTTTCAAAGGAGGCTCAAGCCCTACCTCTTTCAATTCGTCTCTTGTAAGCCAGCGGGTGTCCTGCAGCAGTTTCGACTCGATTTATCCATAAATCAACTGGACAAAGAAACAAGACGCATTTTGGCCTCGACCTCGTCTGGATTTGGCTTAAGTGGCAGTGTCTCTCCAGGATCCAGCCGGTACAACCTCAACAGCTGCTTAAGTTTGCAATCCTAAATCTCACAAGCCCAAACCTGCCCCCAAAATGAGCCGGGTCGCAGAATGTGGTCAATCTCATGCTCGCCCCAAGCGGCCTGGGCTCCCGGAGCCTAGGGCCTAGGGGCATAAGGCTAGGTTGTGCCTCGACCCCATGTGTCCTCACATCGACTGCCCAGTAGTGAACACCTCCGGGACGCGAGGCGCGACAGCTCACGGCATCCTGATCACTACCGAGCTCAGAGAGGGGCGGGTCAGGAACTTGAATCGCGAGGCATCTAGCGAAGCCTCAGTGCACATCATCGGTTGAAGCTAGCAATGCGTAAGGAAAACTCTCCCTGCAACAGGGTGGTGCAGCACAGAACCAGGCGACTGACGGCTGGGATACCCAACTCATGGCCAAGTTTTCGAACTGCTGCTGCCTTGCGATGGCGATCGGGACTGATCTGTCAAGAACGAGTGGTGAAAAGTTCGGAGACGTCCCTGCCTTGACACCTTTGGGATCACCAGCCGAGATCGCCTCTGGCCTTACATCGTTGCACTCAACAGGATGTCCCGTGCAGCCCCAACCCAGCCAAAAGAAGGGGACACTTACACTGACTTAGGCTGGCTGATCGGATGACCGCCAAGGGCATGGCTCGTCCACTTCACCCGGCTTCATGCCGTAGAGAGGATGACTGCAACCTTGCAAACTTGCACTCACACGTCGGACTCCTCGGCCTTTAAATCCAACAGTCCACTGGGGTGTTGACATGTGTTGGTCCACACTAAAGGGAATGTGATCTTGCTGCGCGCCCTCTGCTGGAGCCTCGAGACGATAATGTCTGATCCAGCATCTCATTCAGACACTTGCCACCAAAAGAGTGGAAAAAGAGTCTGAGGCCCTATCAGCAAGCGATTTTCGCTGTCGAACAGCAGCACGGAAAAGGCTCTGTGCCTGCAGAACACGCATAGTTCTGGCAAGTGCTCAGACTTACCACTGTTTTTAACACCTGGGCCCCAATAATGAAGCGAGATGTTAGTACAGAGGTACTGTCGGCACTTCATGAATCGACGACCTTGGTCTCGGACAGCAAGCCACGCGGCTGGCCGGGTGCAAATTTGTGACAGTTGTACTTGTTGTTGTGGCCAACCACCTCCAAAACAGGCAGCGAGTGTGGCTTGACCAATTTTGTGGCCTTCCAGAACAACATGCAACAAGCACTGTCCACCAATTCAGTAACCTCGTCCATGTAGTTGACCAAGATGCACTCGTCCTTCATCATCAGCTCGTCCTGACAACATTTGATCATTAGCAAACAGGAACTGACCCTGATTCAGCCAACCTCGCCTGCGTTTTTCCATCCCCTGACCACACTGTTGCTTCGGCAGTTTCATGCCGCCCATTGACGGCCATGGACCTCGCGCAGCAAGCACGGCTGGACGGCCGACATGTCAGAGATCATGAAGAACAACCCGCACATGTGCTGAGCTTGGTGCCCGAACTGGCCGGGCAAAAGGAAACAACTCTTCACATCTGGACACTTGCTCTGTGCCAATGGATCACGTGGGATGCCATCACTTCCGCGCATGCAAAAACCTATTTTCTTTATTCCCAAAAAAACTCGCATGCAGATCATCAAATAATTCGATGCCAAATTCGCATACAAATATAATCATCCCAACTGATCAATAAAATGTGTTTCACAACCGACGGGGAATTCGACCAAATGTATGTTATTTTCAAACGTTCTGATAATCCATAACTCGCACTCGGACCGCCATGCCGCATTGGCGGACACGCCACTCCGAAGCCCACACCACACACGTGTGACATCGCACACTCCACACCGCCCAGACTAAGCACTCTCGCACGGTGGCACATCACCCCTCAATTCCGCCACACGGGCGAGTCCCGAAAAGTCGATCGCGGCCCTCGCTCCCGACCTCGCAGGAAGATCGGAAAGAATCCATGCAGTATTCACCCTTTCGAACCAAGGGCTGATGAAGCAATCGTCAAGAAGATTGTGCATCGCCGCCGCGATGCGGCCTCCGGAATCGTTCTTGCCGTTGATCATGGAGTACAAAGCGCCCTCTTGTCAGTAAAGACGGTGAGATGACTATTCCTGAACAACTGAGCGACACCACACCATATAGCTTCACTCCAGCTCAAATATCGGATTCTGCTTTCAGAAGTATTCAAGAAAGGTGCTTGCTGAAGTGTCCAATGACAGAGCCCTTCTCGGAGATCAACGCTCCACCGATACCAGCACGAGAATTGTCGTTAAAAGCATCGACATACAAGTGCCACGTGAAGCAATGGTCGATTAGTGATGCAACGCCGTGGCCGCGGTTCTTAAGGGATCCTGGGGGGCGCTAGCGTACCAGGTTCTAACTTACCAGCCCCGTTGGACATACGTCTGGATAGCTCCTTGTATTCAAGTCCAACCCTTTTCCTAGAGTCTTAGATAATTGCTGCTCAGCAAGCTGCAATCGTCCTCTCATTTTCTCGCCGTCCTTGCGACTCAGGACTGCAGCAAACATGATGCCCGCCAGTGTGTCCACCAGCTGATCGCGGAGCCGCCGTGTTTTGCTCGATATTTTTTTCATTCATTCAACTCGCAGCGTCAGTACGGGCCGCTTGATGAGAACAGGCGTTTGCCCGGCGTGAAGCTACAGAACGCACTATGTGGTGTATGCATTCTCAAAGGTTAAATGTAGGTACCCCGCCACGAATGGCTAAGCGGTACAGCCCCCGTCACGCATGACCAAGCGAGGCAAATACATTTACTATGCATTGCGCAGTCTCACTCAGCAGCTGAAAAGATCATGCATATCAGTACTCGGCATGCCGGGTGCAGCTATGATCGCAAAACTTCAGCTCAACGAAGAGGTCACATCCACTGCGTCGTCCAAAAGACTGCGACCAATGATGTAATTGTTGCATTTGGAATGTTGCAGCTGATGTTCAGTTGCATCCCGTGCTGCTCTACATCATCAGTGAGTAAAGTGACCCAACGATGTGCTGCTGGATACCGGTGATATCCGCTCAGAAGAACCTGGTAATGGCCTGAGCGAACAGAGTTGCCAGTATGAACGATCATACCAAGGATGGAGTATCTTTTCCAAGTAATCTCCAAGCCCCGGGCGGAACTGAAGACAGGAAACCACACAGTTGCACCAACCTGATAATCCAGAAAAGTCGTGCTCTTACTGGGTCCAGTAATGTGCTGGGTGTATCGCTTGATCATCAAGTATAGCAATCGCGGTGCCTGTCGAAGAGCATGTATGTAACGCTGCTCGTGCCACGCTTGAATACTGGCCTGCAAACCATCTCGATGAATTTCCAATGCAATCGGCTGGAAGCAATGACCTCGGTCCGAAATACATGTCAGACGTCGTAGTGTATAACGCCCCTGCCATTCTCCCTCATAGGCTGTCGGCTTCGCATGCTCAGGAAGAAAATGTAGGAACTCCGCAGCATCCTGTTGCTGCCGTAGATTACTGCGCCACGCAGTAGACAATGACCTCCATGCATGAGTGAGCAAACAAGTCCTTTCTGTACATAGGAGCTGCAGGCACTGAGATTCCAGCCTCCCATAAGTCATAGCCGAGCGTCCACTTTGCATCTGTACAGCACCCATCCACAGAAATACTTACTAGTACAACCGAGTTGGCATAGCAAATTTGGTGCGGATTCTGTAAAATAAGCCGTAGCTGGGGCCCCGCCGCCAGCCGTTCCAGAGCTGGGAGCCTTCTCCGGCGCCTCGCTCTGGGAACCTTTGGCCTGGCTCTTGCCCTTGCCTTTGCCCTTGCTCGAGATCATCTCGGCCTTCGCAAAGTAGGTGGCCATCTGGTCCTCGCTCCTTGGAGGAGGAGGCGGGAACCTTTCCTGCACCTCTCCATCTTGGTGGGGCGAATCCTCATCTTGATCAGCTGGGCGCTGGCACTGAAGCACAGCTGAAGAAGCGCCCGGTAGCATACCAACGACAACGGGTCGCGCAGGCCTATGCCCAGGAAGAACGTCACTGCCGTCTTGCGGTGCTCCACCAGCTTGCGAGAGCTGTGAAACCGCAGCAGTGCTCCCGGGGCCCCAATGGATGTCTTGAGGGGGGCCTTGTCCATCTGCTCCAGCTCCTCCTTCTCGTGGCTCCACTGAAGATACGTCCACCAGGCAGGGTTCCCATCCACCTGACGAAGGTAGCCCAGTCGCGCCAAGTTTTCCAGGGTTCGGATAATGTATTCGCAGCTGCTGT
The DNA here is from genome assembly GCA_905231915.1 of Symbiodinium necroappetens. Lineage (NCBI taxonomy): Eukaryota > Dinophyceae > Suessiales > Symbiodiniaceae > Symbiodinium > Symbiodinium necroappetens. The sequence goes on along the minus strand of CAJNJA010011642.1, from coordinate 1,996 downwards.
AATATATGTGCCAAAATTCAAATGTATATATAAATAACATTCGGGAAAGGAATTGATGCACACACTCGGTCACAAGCCCTTCTTTTGTTCTGTGGCGGGAAACGCAGATCTCCGAGTCCAAGAAGGCTATGCCTCGAATGCAACCGATCTGCATGCTTTCCCCTACCTGGACCGCACCTATGCTGAAGCTCAGCTACAACATAAGCACGGTCAATGTAGAGGAAATGCTTCGGCCTGCAGAAGAATGCCAGATGCAATGCCAAGTACTGCCACTGAAAAGAAGCAAATAAAGATATTTCATAACAGTCCACATTGGCGAACGCAAGCCATGACAGAAGTGCGAATGCAAGCACAACATCGCACCATTAAGTGGTGAACATCTTATTGGATGCAGATTCTGCACCCGTGTTGTCACACCATGCGCGAAGCTTGAGAGAAAGCCTACAAAATAAATGCAAGGTGCTGAGAAGCCAAACTAATGCAATTTGGCTAAGGCACTCATAACAGCTAATGTCCTTGTGAGCCTCTGATTTCAAAGGCAAGTCTGCAAATGCAAAATCGGAAACCGAAAAGCATTCAGAGAACCAAAACTCCCCGGATGCAAGGGCAATGTAGCCTCCGACAGCAAATGTAGTACCACTTCCCATGGCATCAGCAGCTGCCTCATAATGTAGAAGTTGTTGAGGTCTGAGACTCCGCCAAAGAGGCGGAAGTTGAGACCAGCCCAACCAAAAAAAATGTAAAAGATGTCGTGATGCATGGGAGCGAGCTTTGCGCTTCGAAGATGGATCAGCAATGCGAAGCCAAATATCTTTATCTCCCAGACTTCAGTTTAAAAGCTCCTTCTTGGTACGAACTTTCCTATGGCGAACAGCCAAGACCCAGCCGGTAAACGGGTCAAACGCAAGGAATCGCTCAGACACTCCACGAAAGAGTGCCACTCATTTTGGCGAAGGCTAAAGTTTGTGGCTCGTGGAGCACGCAAGTCCTGGTACAAGGCTCTTAGCCAAGGCTTTGCCAATTGGAAGAGCTTGAATAGCCACTGCATCCCACTAATCACCGGAATGGAAACACAGCCGATGTCAAAATCCAGCCCAGCCTATCCAGTGAATGGAGCTGCCAAATTGCAGCTTGTTCCAGGATAATGGAACGCCAAAGACCCCACAAAAACATAATGTAAGGCAAAGCGACATCTCGGCAACAGCAGCACATTGAAAGCCAAGGAAATCATCCCCATATAATGCAAGGAAATGTGACATGTCTTTGAGTCGATGTAATGTTCGCACGAAAAAGGCTCCCAAGCGAGCAAACCAAAATGCATTGAACACTGCACCAAATGGACAAACTTTGTAAAAGAAGAATTTTTGGCCCATACGAATGCCCAAAAGACCTTGTTCGGACTCTCGAACTCCAATGGACTTGTGAGTTGATTTAACATCAATGGACCAAGCAGCAAGCACCTTGTACTTCCCCCGCAATGGCTAAGAGGCTTGAACCGACTGCAATTTAGGGAGAGATGATCTCTCTGGGATCAGGCAGGCAGAATTTGTGCCACAAATGGACGAGTCCACAACCAGTCATGGCTTGCGACCTGCCGAATGCACTATAGTCTCTGCGCAGTATGCAAATTTTGCAACCGAATTCAGTTCCCATGGGCGGAGGCAGGCGACGGATTTTGACTGACATCCTACAGCGTCACACTCCGCTCTGACGGGCATCTTGAGAGACAATGCAACAAGGCCAACCGCTGTTGACCTAACCTCGATCTGGACTAAACCTCCAGCAAAACAATCTACATTTTCCATAGAAACGGAGAGAAAATCATCGTCAACCGTCTTGCAAGAAGCGCGAAGCAATGTCGTGCTTGAAGCCTGTGGGAACTCTCTGTGCAAGAGCATAAAAAAAAGGGGGCTGCATCCGAGGACCCTTCGGCGAAGGGGGCTTCGAAGCCTTCGAAGCCTTCGAAGGTGAAGGGTCGAAGGGGGGGGGGGAGGGG
>CAJNJA010011641.1:0-13545 GCA_905231915.1 Symbiodinium necroappetens | reverse complement strand
GCAACCACGACCGTGTGCATCACCACCCTGACGGGTCGGTAGGACTCTGAGTAGGGGTAGGTGTAGTTCTGCGCTTAGTTCTTTTCTTTTGCACTCTGCACAAAGTGCGAGTCGCCATGACAACGTAGTCCACTGTATCATATACGCCTCCTCCGCTGCGCTCCAATGCGCGGGGGGTGTTTTTATCACGCTTGTACCCTAGTGGATGTGTTGTATGTTCGTACCTACGTTGTCGTTCATGGCTCAAGTACAAAAAGGATTCGTGCTTCCTGCTGTTAACTTTAGTCGTCTTTGTGTAGTTTGCTCTTACTCTACGGGCTCCACGCGGGGCTTAGAGGTGAGAGACCCTAAACCCGAAACTCTAAAACCCTAAGCCCTGAACCCTAGACCCTAAACCCTAAAAGCCTAAGCCCTCAAACCTAACTCTAAACCGTAAAACCCTAAGCCCTCAAACCCAGACCCTAAACCCTAAAACCCTAAAACCCTAAGCCCTCAACCCAAAACCCTAAACCCTAAAACCCGAAGCCCATAAAACAAAAAAACAAAAAACCTAAACACTAAACCCGAAGCCCCTAAAAAACAAAACTAAGCCCTAAGCCCGAAGCCCTAAACTCGAAGCCCTTAAGGCTCGAAACCCCTAACCCTTAGCATCAAAATAGCCCGAAAGCCTTACATGGGTAGTTCTCTAAATTTGGGTCCCTTTTTGGATCGCCAATATAGTACAAAAAGGACCCTGAAAGGGACCCTAATTTAGAGAAATACCCATAGAATAGGGTCTTTGGGCCCAGAAGCCTTAGACTGTGAGTCCTTTTGAGGGTAAGGGTAAGGCTCTAAGCCCTAAGCTCGAACTCGAAACCCTAAACAGGGTTTAGGGTTTAGAGTTTTAGGGTTCTAGGGTTTAGGGGTTTAGGGATTTTGGGTTTAGGGTTTAGGACTCATATAGGGGCCTCAAGACTTAGAACAGGGGTTTGGGGTATGTTATACTATAGCTTAATATAGGAGCCTCACTAATTTCAACAGGGTGATGGGGTATTTTATACTAAACTTGTAATGTACTAAGCAACACCCAACTAGTTTTGGCAATGATTTAGGCCAACCCTAAACCCTGAACCCTATTTTCAACACAAGGAATGGTGATCCCGTCTCCTTTGTGTACAACCAGACGGGCACTGCCATCCGGGCCAGTCGCTTAAGAACGGAGTAGGTTTTTAGGGTGTCAGGTTTAAGGTCTAGTAAACCCTGACCCCTAAACCCTAAAGCCTAAACGTTTAGGGTTTATAGGGTTTAGGCCTTTAGGCGTTTAGGGTTAGAACACGTCAGGGCTGAGTTGGTTGCGGTGTGAAGCTTAAGGCCTCATCATGTAAGGTTTCGCAGGTTTAGGGGTTCAGGGTTGAGGGGTCTAGGATCGAGGGTATACCCGCTAGAGCCGCTAGAGTCTTTAGGCTTTGGGGTGGTTCAGGAGGTTCAGGGTTTAGAGTTTCGGGTTTAGGGTTTAGGGTTTAGATTTTGAAAATACTGGGGTATCGGGGACGGTTGTTCAGGATGTGAAGTTTGTCTTTCGAATTGGAAATCTCGCTCACTTCTGCATCTCGACCCTGTCCGTCGTGCCATATTGCGAGTCATGCCGAATGTGGAAGCCCGGACGCACAAACGATAGCACCCACTGCTCTACGGGAATTGTGATAGGGATCCCGAAACTAAATAAGTCCGAAGATTTATGCCCTAAACCTCGAAGCATCTTCTACCGTTGTAGAACCGAGATTTATCAATCAGGGTTTACAGCGTTCCTCACTTTTAGCTAGGTCCTAGCGTTAAAGGGTAGGTGCTACAATCCAGAGTCTTGGACGTCCTTCTCGCGGTGGTCGCTTCCCTCTCAACCTCTCTACCCAGGCCGCTGGAATGAAACAAAGACACAAAAGCCTGCTAAACCCTGAACCCCTAAGCCCTAACTCCCCTAAGCCCTAAACCTTGACATTTCGGTGTTGAGGGCCTAGGTTCAGGGAGGTGTTGAGGGCTGTTGGATACTTCCGGGTTTCGGCTTTAGGCTTTAAGGGGTTTAGGAACTTAGTATATAGGTGAATGAGTGCTTTTTAATTTTTTGGGGATAATGTGACCCCTTATACAACTGAAAGTTTTCAACATTGTGCGTATAAGCTCAGCAGAAAGGGAATCAGGGTCAAGTGAATCCAAAGGGCCCGTCTTAACCCTGGTTGATGGCCTGCCCGGCTTGCTTTTGTGGGGGCCATCATATCATCTCCGAGAGAATGAGACTCAGGTAGCTGGACAAACTGCTGCATCAGGCGCGGCCCCCTTGCCTTCCTTGCGCACAGATGCTTCGGGTGGAGATACCAAGCTTAGAGCAGTTATGAGGCAGAGACACCTGAACCTTAATCACCCGTTCAGTACTCTTTCATGATGGACCACGTAATGGCTGGACACTGCATAGGACCCCGTGTAGAACCCTTTTTTGCAACCATATACAACCCTTGGGAACCATACAACAACTCCTCAAAGGATTCAAGCCCCTGTTAACACAAAATGTGCACCCATGCAAATAGTTCTTGAAAGCCACTGGAAGAATGCTTGTAAAGCAACAATCTATCAACCACTACAGCCCTAAACCCTAGAGCCCTAAACCATAGAGCCCTACACCATAGAGTCCTAAACCCTAGAGCCCTAAACCTTAGAGTCCTAAACCCTATCAACCCTGAAACAAGGGACGCATAACTGCTGAGAAGCCAACTAGACATAACAAGGGGCTACGTCAGGATTTTGGCACTTTTGTGGTGACCCTCTCTGGGATTCGGTGTTTTGTTGCAATTTCCGAGATGTTTCTGCCAGTTGCCAATCTTAAGCCCTTAGCATCAAAATAGCCCCGAAACACTTATATAATAGGGTCTTTGGGCCCAAAAGCCTTAAAATAAGAGTCCTTTGAGGGTCTAGGGAATTGAGTAGAGGATGACAAGAGGCCGGAGGCGTCTCGTTTCACCAGCCCTCAGGCTTGGTTGGTTGTGGGTTTAGGGTTTTAGGGTTTAGGGTTTAGGGCTTTAGGGTTTTAGGGTTTAGAGGTTTAGGGTTTAGGGTTTTAGGGTCTAGGGTTTAGGGTTTAGAGGTTTAGAGGTTTAGGGTTGAGGGTTTTAGGGTTCAGGGGTTTAGGGTTTAGGGTTTTAGGAGTCTTCAACATGAAAGGTTTGTTTGGTGTTGGTAGCAATACTCTTGCTGTGGTCGCGGTTTGGTTTCGAGGATTTCGGGCCTCTTAAGCAGCCTGCCGACCCTCCCAGACACTGTACCATCATACCTACAGCTGTACTACTACTGTACTATCACTGTACTACGAATGTACTATGACTGTACTACTACCGTAATGCTACTGTGCTACATCTCCACTGCTGGGTTATAAGCCGTACGACCCCAGACCCCAGACGCACCGCCCCCACGCCCCTCCAGAGAGTCTATCTCCCTACCAGGACGCACCACCCCCAGCCCTCTAAAGAGAATTATCTCCCAAGACAGCCCACACGGGATGAGCTACAAAACACAGCACCACATCAACACCACCTAACCCTAACCCTCCAGGTACCTACTATTCAAGGCCCTAGGGGCTCTAGTACCCTATATAGTAGGTACCTGGGGGGGTTAGGGCAAGTTAACACTGTTACACCCTAAGCCGCAAACCTTGGGCACCCTAGTCTAGGACATTTTCAGGTGGGTAGTTGCCGTTATAGGAGCCTTATACAAGGTCTATATACCTTATAGAGGCCTTATAGAAGCCCTATATACCCTAAACTCCCCACCTGTGGTTTCCTTTAACCTAGAGCCCTAAGTTGAAGAAAGCCAAGAGGTGAGCTGATCCGGGATGTGCTGCCGAATGCCCCCACGCTTCTGACCGTAGCACCAGGCCGGCAGGCTGCCTATTACTAGCAATACTAATATGACTAATCCCTAAGGGTCCATGTAGCCAAATAGATATAAGGGTTTCAGGTTTTTAGGGTTGTAGGGCTTAGGGTTTTAGGGCTTTTAGGGTTTAGGGTTTTAGGGTTGATGATATAAATCCTGCATTACCCATAATAGGGAATATACCGCAATTCCCATAGTTTAGGGTCCTTAAAGTAATGCAGGATTTATATCATCAACAGTAATATTACTAATATTATAATTCGCATTCAAAATCGGATAATACTAATCTTACTAGTAATGGTAGTACTGATGATGCTAATAAGGTCGCACAAGGGTTTCCATAGGGTAGGCTGTATCGAGGGAGTCTGGCGGTTTCGTGCAGGTTTTGTGGTTGAGGGTCGGGGTTTAGGGCTTAGGGTCTAGGGTTTAGGGTTTAGGGTTTTCGTGGCTTTGAATCGGACCTGGTGCAAACAAACTGCACCCTCCGTACGATAGTGGTTTTAGATGTTTGGGTTGGTTGGGTGTTGCTATGTTTCAGCGATCTCCAGAGCGACCTGTTTCATATCATACATGTCTTTCAGGAGTAGACGAGAGTAATTTCGCATTACCATACCTGTGACCCCAAACCCTACAAAATACTAGGTTATGACGGTCATGACCCAATAATTAGTGGGTAGAACGGTAGAACCCATAAAAAACGGTAGGCTTTTGGATCCCCAGGTAAACATTCCCGTCATTTGGTACACACGCAAAACCCTGCAGCCTCGCAAGTTGTTGACTACGGTTGGATCGTGAGGCCTCGAAACCTCAAAATCCCTAGACTACCCTTGTAGAGCTCTTGAAGGAGCCATTAAAGGAACCCTACATCCTGAGCCCATTACCCCTACAGAACGCTAAACAAACTTTGGGTTTCGGGTTTAGGGTTTAACTTCTAAAGCCCTAAACCGTCCCTTACCCAACCCGGGAAGGAGCCCCTTAAAACAAGGGACAATAGGAGGGACCCCTAGAAGGGACCCCCTAATCCTAATACCCTATATAACCCTGATATACCCCTTATATAGTCTCATAAAGGCCCCATATGACCCCAGGGGTCCCTTTAAGGGTCTCTCCTTTAGTCCCTTTAGTAAAGGACCCCGAAGCTAGCACGTGTGTGGCCGAAGCTGTTCTGGCCCAGTGGCCGATGTTGTAAGAGTCTGGCTCTTAGTAGCACAGGGGCCTGAAGGCTATATATAGTCAGTAACATGAAGGTTCTAGACTTAATGGTTAGAACAGGTTTTGGGCAACAAAAAAATATCATAGTTCTGTTAGGGGTCTAAACCCTAAGCCCAAACCCCTAAACCCTAGAACCCTAGAGCCCCTAAACTCTAAACCCTAAACCCTAAGCCCTAAACTCTAAGCCCTAAACCCTAAGCCCTAAAACCCTAAACTTTTTGCCCTAAACCCTAAACCCCTAAACCCCTAAACCCTAAAACTAAACCCTAAACCCTAAACCCACTCACTGATGCGCAGCTCATACTAAACCCTAAACTCTGGCCCGAGGACCCGTAAGCCCCATCTCTCCGCGCCGCCATGGGAGCCATCGGCTCGCGACCCGCAGCCTCCGAAGATTTGTGGCTGTAAGAGCCCACAGGCCCCTAAGTAGTTCCTTTTTGGGATTGCCTTATAGGATTCTAAATATAAACCATAAGAAGGAACTACTTAGGGGCCTGTATGAGTGGACGTTACACTTTTTTTGTTAGGGTTTAGGCGCTTTAGGGTTCTAGGGTTTTGGACGGGTTTAGGGTTTAGCCTGCATGAGTAGACGTTACACTTTTTTTGCTAGGGTTTAGGCGCTCTAGGGTTCTAGGGTTTATAGGTCAGGCCGGGTTTACGGTTAAGGGTGTATGAGTAGACGTTACACCTTAGGGTTAGAGTTTAGGCGCTGTTGAGGCGTAGTGGCTGAACGAGTAGACTTGATACTTTCTGGGATATTGTTCCACCCACAGACCTGAAATTCACGCTTCCTTGGATATCACGACACTAAGGGTTCAAAGGATCTAAGAATCATGTACTTGGGTTACGGATAGTCGTTTTCTAGGTTAGTATTCAGAAGAGTTTATGATTATTAGGTACTTGGACCTTTACCTATAGTCTCCATTGTTGTTCCTTTTTGGGATTACCTTTGATGATCCTTAGTAAAAAATACAATGGAGACTACAGGTTAGGGCTGTAGAACTGAATCTTTACACTCTGGCGGGGCCTGATCAACTGAGCCACTAAGGAAGCGATCAGAACGCTGAGCCCGGTTGATTTCTACAACCGCCTGTGCTTCTGACAGATGGTGCTTCATAACCGTTTCTTGCGTTTTACATGGTCTTGTAGGGTTGTATCAGGTTTGAGGGGCGTTTAGAGCGGTTGTGGGTTTCAGGGTAGGGTTCGCCGTAATTCTGCATAAACGCATAAACCCTAAACCGAGGACAATAAGAAACTACATGGGGCTTGTGACATCAATGAGGGTTGCTTGGTTTAGTAATGCAGTGTTATCTCACTCGGGGGTCCTCATAAACAACATCCTACTACCTCGGATGTGGTTCCCTGGTTCCGCCAACATGCCCTACCGGTGCCCTAAAGCCTAAACCCTAAAGTTTAAAGCCTAAACTAAACCCTAAACCCTAAACCGGTATCCTAAAGCCTAAGTGCTCCGAAACGCAAAGCATCAGCTCAGGCAAGACACACGGGCGCTGGTTCTGACCGTGTTGGAACAAGCTGAAGACTCCGAGACCACGCAGGACAGCTGCAGGGCGGACAAACCTCATGCCTCCCTCTGCAGGGTTTGGGGTTTAGGGTGTTCGGAATGAGGTGTAGGGTTTTAGGGCTTAGGGTTTAGGGTTTAAGGGTTTGGGGTTTAGGGCTTGAGGTTAAGTGTTTCGGGTTGAGGTGCTTTGCCGTTTAGGCTCTCCGATTCGCTTTGCAAAGTTATTTTCGCGCAGCCTGTTCAAACCTATGTCAAGCCTGAACAACTGATGCGGCTGTGTATTCCCTACCTCTAATCAGCCCAATTAATCGGTCTTCAATACCCATATCGATGTCACTTGCCGTGAACCGCCAACCCCAAACCCTAAGCCCCTAAACCCTAAACCACCAAACCCTAAACCCCTAAATCCCCAGACCCCTAAACCCTAAACCCCTAAATCCCCAACCCTTACTACTCCATCCCACTCTGCGCATGTTCTAGGAAGAGTGGGATGATCACAGCGAGCTGCGATTCCTTTCTCCAGCCCTCTTTCGCAAGGGCATTGAGGCTCGCGCACCCAAAGAGTTCTAGAGTGTGTTGCTACGTATGTACGCAGGTAGGTAGGTAGGTAGGTAGGTAGGTAGGTAGGTAGGTAGGTAGGTAGGTAGGTTGGTAGGTAGGGGGTTAGGGAGGTTAGGTAGGTCAGGTAGGTTAGGTAGGTTACGTCGCTTGGTAGGCAGGTATGCAGGCAGCAAAGGTACGCAAGCAAAAAGGCAGCAGGCAGGTTATGCATTGTCGCATGTAATTAGGCATGTGTAAACCGACCTAAACACTAAACCCTAAACCCTAAACCCTAACACACCCTAACCCTAAACCCTAAACCCCAGACCCTAACCCTAAACCCTAACCCTAAACCCCTAGACCCTAAACCCTAAACCCTAAACTCTAACATACCCTAACCCTAAACCCTAAACCCCAGACCCTAACCCTAAACCCTAAACCCTAACCTCAAAACCGTAAACCTATGATATACGAGCAAGCGAGATCGCTTGTATCTGCTGCTTGGGATGCAGGCAAAGGCTGCTCGGGGGCTTACACCGTTAACAGGGCCCCAAGAAAGCACATAATTAAAGGAAACTAGAGGGTTCCTTTTAAGGGTTTAGGATCAGGGGTTTAGGGTTTAGGGGTTTAGGGAACTGCAGGTGGGGAGTTTAGGGTATATTATAAGGCTTCTATAAGGTCTATAGACCGTCTATAAGGCTTATATAACGGTAACTACCCACCTCAAAATGTCCTAGACATAAGCGAAGCAAAAATTAGGACAAGGATATCCCATATAAACCTCACAAACCTCCTTATAATGAAGCCCAATAAGGCAGGGATATCCCTACAACATGCTTATATATGCTACGAAGACCTCGACATTTGGTCAGTTCCCCACTGCTCTGTCAGGTTTAGAGGGTTTTGAGGTAAGTAGAATATATTTTGCTACAGCTAGTACAATATACAGTAGTACTTCCTGGTTCAGGGGTAGAGTTCATTTCAGTCAAGCTAGCATAATATAGTACTTCTTCTGCTCTACTGCTTCGACAGGTTCTTGCCACGAGGCCGGCGCGTGGGTGGTCGGTGGTGGTCATTGGGCGCAAAAACCATGGCCACTCGGAAGCCCCCTTGTCCTTCTTAATGGGTTCCCCCCAAAATAGACGGATCGATAGTATACCTCCTTTAATAAGCGCTCCCATTAAGGAATATAGCTGTAGGGATCTGTCTGTTATTTCAAAAAGGACAAGGCCACTCGGAAGAGGTTTGGTAGAGCCAGGTACTGAACGCTAAACCGTCGACTTCCTGCCCCTAAATTATAAGTATGCTAATTGTTTTGTTTTTTGTTTCAGTTTATATTATATATATATATATATTTTTTTTTGATTTTAAAATGTAAATTTGGAAATCCTCGCAAATGACATAGAAAGCCTGCAGAGTTGATTCTGGGTTTAGGGTTTCTTTAGGGTTTAGGGTTTAGGGTGGGCTCCTTTTATCCTCCTTTGATATGTTCGTCAAACTTTCAAAGTTTCGGGTTCGAAAACCCGCATTCTAGTTGATTAAGGCCCCTACATGCGGTTCCCGGGTTTCCCTAAACCCTGAACCGTAAACCCTCAGCCTCTAAACCTCTAAAAACCCTAAAGCCGTGAACCCCTAGACCTTAGTCGAATTGTTAAGGCTAGAACCGTTTTTAGAACCCCTTAAAGGAACCCTGTATACAACCCTGTAAAAAGGAGCCCCTAAACCCTGTTGTGACGGCCCCTAAAGTAAGCTGAGGTGGCTGTCGGGCTCAAGATCTTCGAACTTGGCTGTGTCACTCGCTCTATTTGAGGGCTGTTCAGGGTTTAGGGTTTAGTTTAGGGTTTAGGGTCTGGGGTTTAGGGCTTATGGTCGAAATCTCAAAGCCTGAAATGTGGATTATAGGATGTTGTACGTTCCATGCCAGGGGTTTGAAGCTGGGCTTCCACATGCAGGACCCAGAGCGCCCAATACCCCTTAAATAAGGAATATACCTTAAGTTATAGGGACCTTAAATAAGGAATATACCTTAAGTTATAAGGACCTTATTTTATGATTTAAGGCATATTCCTGAATTCAGGGGTCTTGGGCTTTCTGGGGAGCAGAGGGATGCCCTCCAAGTAGTGTTGGGATGGATCTTGGCTCGTACCCAGAGAACCCAATACCCCTTAATTAAGCAATATACCTTAAATCATAATATTAAGGTCCTTATAATTTAAGGTATACTGTATTCCTTAATTACGGGGTATTGGGTTCTCTGGTAATTGCTGATGCATGCGAAGGCTATTGCTATCCTGCTCTTCCGCAGTATAGCGTTGGCCCACGTTGTTGCTGTTGCTGAACTAGCCTCGAACACTGGGAGCCGTAAACCCTAAACCCTAAACCCCCCTAAACCCTAAACCCTAAACTGCCCTAACCCCTAAACCCTCCGGTAGCAGCGTCACTGTCATAGCTCCTCCCCGGTCCGATTTTCTGCGGGCAACCTTTTCGACGAACCCTCTATTCTTCACGGTTCGAGACACGCTGCTGTGATCACTGCTATTCTTGGCTTTTGTCGCTAGTACGATGAAGCATCTGTCTTGCCATGCTAATTACATGCAATGCATGCTGCTTTTGCCGTTGTGCTAGTGGTGTCACTTCCCAGGCTAGCCGGGATTAGTTTCGCGATTGGCTTCGTATGGATATTCCCTAAACCCTAAACCTTAAACCCTCAACCCTAACCCTAAACCCTAAACCCTCAGTGTTCAATGTTGCTCTAGCGCCTTGTTGAGTGCGAAATTGGACCTGGGTAACCCAAAACCCTAAACCCTAAATCCAAAACCCTAAACCCTAAATCCTTAACCTTAAACCCTAACTCCTAAACCCTAACCCTAAACCCGAAACCCTCAGTGTTCAATGTTGCTCTGGCGCCTTGTTAACTGCGAAATTGGACCTGGGCAACCCAAAACCCGAAACCCTAAATCCAAAACCCTAAACCCTAAACCTTAAACCCTAAACCCTAACCCTAAACCCTAAACCCCCTAAATCCTAAATCAAAACCCTAAACCCTAAACCGCCCAAAAGCCATAGGGCCCCTTTGTGTTTGTTCATCCCGGAAGCCTGAATCTAGGACATTTTCAGGTGGGTAGTTACCCTTATAGGAACCTTACAGAAGGTCTATATACCTTATAGAAGCCTTATAGAAGCCCTATATACCCTAAACTCACCACCTGTAGTTCCCTAAACCCCTAAACCCCTAAACGCTAGATCCTAAACCTCTAAACCCTAAACCCCTAAACCCCTAAACCCTAAACCCTTAAAAGGGAACCCTTTAGTTGTTTCCTTTAACTGAAGCCGAGGCCGGCGGGGGTTTTCCGGGAGGCCAGGGGCCTTGGTGGAAAGCGTGGAGCGATTGTCCTGCAGCCTCGAGGTGGGCCAGGGAGGAGGGGAATTTTAGGGTTTAGGATTTAGGGTTTGGGGTTGATGTTTCGAGGGTCCCATGGGTTTCGGGTTCAGGGGTTGAAAGCGTTCGGGCTTTGGGACTCGGGGGTTTAGGGTTAAGGATTTTCCAAAGGATCGGAAAATTATGTACTTGTGTTACGCACACATAGTCGTTTTCTAGGTGAGTATTCAGAAAAGTATATGCGCAGTTCTCTAAATTAGGGCCCCTTCTTGGATCCCCAATATAGTACGGCACCCTTAGAGAATGGACCCCGAAGGGACCCTAGTTTAGAGAACTACCCTCTCATAGTACCCCTTATAGAGCCCTTTAAGGAACCCTATAGAAACCCCACTAAGTCCCTTTAAGGAACCCTAAAAGGGACCCCTAGTATATGATTATTAGGTACTTGGACCCTTAAGGGGTTTGGGGATTTCTTGGGTTCGAGTCAATGAGCCGAAGAAACAACTTAGCCGCTGAATGAGTACACTTTAGGGGGTTCAGGAGTTTAGGGTTTCAGGGGTATAGGGGTATAGGTGTTTAGGTTTCAGGGGCTAGGGTGTACTTAGTAGCCGGATGAGTACACTTTAAGCTTCTTGGGATAAATATGACCCCAAATCGAACTGAAAGTGTACACATTTTCCGTGCTTATGAACACAGCAGCTAAGAAAACAAAGGCATCCCGAATATCAACAAATGCCATCAGGCCACATGTAAAACCATATGACATAGTGGCCTAAATATTTACCTATTCTATTTTTGGGGTTCCTTATTAGAACTCTAGTATAGTCTACCCCAAAACCCTGTTCTAATTAATAAGGCCCCGTATATTAACTAAATCATCTCCAACATCAGGTGTTTCTGGTTCCATCGGTCCTGTCGTTCATGAGTTCAAGATCAACCCTAAGCCCTTAAACCCCTAAACCCCTAATCCCTAAACCCTAAACCCTAAACCTCAAGTCCCATCTCAACGATCAACCTCCAAGCCCGAAGTTCCTCAGAACGTAGGGTTTAGGGTTTAGTCAGTGTAGCAATATCGGGCTTTTATAATTAGAATAGGGTTTTTGGGTATATTCGACTATAAATAGCTATAATAGCATTGGTAATTGTTTAGGCCCACATGTTTCCCCCGCTTGCCCTTATTATTGTTGGGTCTCTTAAATTACAAATGCAAAATCGGAAAAAGGGTACCCCTAATTGTTAAGGGGTCACTGGGCCATCTAGAAACTCTGACGACCCAGGAATTTTACAGCCAGTTCCCCTTCTTGGAGCCTGGAAATCCGGATTTTGAGTTGGGTCGCTTGTATCCGTCTCTGATGGCTCTGGTCGGGGCCGAGACGCGACTGTTCCTCAGCAGCTTGGCTTTCTGTTTATGCGCGGGGTTGGGGAGTTGTAGGGTTTAGGGTTCAGCGCAGCCTTGTGCAGATAAGATGTGCAGGTAAGGAGGGCCGAATCATGAATGCATGTTCTGAGGCAACTGGGGCGTTGCCAGTGATCCGCACACCTACAATGCGCTGGGCATCAAGTACGTCGTGAACTGCTCCCCTGAGCTGCCCTTTGTGGATGAGGTTGTGGATGTTCAGGCCGCAAACCCCCAGACCTAAAACCCTAAACCCCTAAACCCTAAACCCCTACACCCCCAAACCCGAAATCCGAAACCTTAAACCCCAAACCCGAAACCCCAAACCCGAAACCCGAAACCCTTAAACCCCTAAACCCCTAAACCCCAAACCCGAAACCCTAAACCCAAACCCAGTGGGACCCTAAGGTCCATGAATCTCGAATCCCCAACCATGACCCCTTCATTAAGGAATATACCATAGTTTAGGGTTTAGGGCTTAGGGTATATTATACATTTTTTTTATAAGGGCCTTTCTATTATGATTTAAGGTATATGCCGGTATATGCCTTAATTCAGAGGTTTTGGGTTCTCTGGGAACTCTCCGAGTCTTGGTAACATGGGGGGGGGGAAATAGTTGCCAATTTTTTTTTTGGGGGGGGGAGGGGCCCTATTCTAATTATCAAGGATCCTTTTTTATGTTTGAAAACTCAACCATCTTCACCCCCAAACTCCTACTTATTGAACCCCCAATCCTCAAAACCCCATAAACCCCATCTTAGTACCTGAATGAGTACACTTTAAACTATTTGGGGATAATATGATCCCTTATAGCACTGAAAGCGTGAACACTTTTTTGTGCTTATGAACTCAGCAGCTAAGCCATAGTAGCACCTCGTAGAGCTCGGTGAAAAGCCCTACAACACACCCCAAACCCTAAATCCGAACCCCCCAAAGAGACCCAAAACCCTACACCCAAAACCCTAAACCCGAAGCCCTAAACTCCAAACCCTAAAAACCCTAAATCCGAGCCCCCCGAAGAACCTAAACCCTAAACCCTAGAACCCTAAGCCCTAAACCCCAAACCCTAAGAACCCTAAATCCGAACCCCCCCAAAGACAACCTATGTCCTAGCCTCTAAACCTTAAATTCTAAACCTGAACAAACCTGGACACACCCAAACAAAAACCTACATCCTAAACCCTACCTGGGAATCCAAAAACCTTCCGTTTCAGGGGTTCTTCACAGGTAGGCCCTAAACTCTAAACTTAAAGCAAGCCTCGATAACCCCCCACCCCCCACCCCCCCTCCCAAAAAAAAATCCTAAAGTGTAATCAGGGTCTTCCTAGACCCCAGGGAACCTACTGTTTTTTAAGGACTTATACATCATAAGGAGCCCTAAAACGGTAGGTTCTTTGGGCTCCAGGTAAGCCCCAAACCTTAAATCCTGAACACTGAAGCTGTCGGCCGTTGAACCTTGTAAAGAAATCAAAAAGACTCTCGCCCTTCACCCTTTGATTGAGTAAGCCTCAACCCTAAACCCTAAACCCCTAAACCCTAAACTCCCTAAACCCCTAAACCCCTAAACCCCCTAAACCCCCAAACTCCTAAACCCCCAAA
>CAJNJA010011640.1:757-13545 GCA_905231915.1 Symbiodinium necroappetens | reverse complement strand
GCTGCCAGCCCCCTGAGGCAAGTCTGTACAGAAAATTCACGTTGATGGCTCGGCACGGGTGCGCCCCAATGCAGACGGTAACCCAGGCGGTGCATGGCCTTGCCAGTAATCTTTTGGACTTGTGCAACCGCAGAGGTCTCGGACAGGGCCAAGACATCAGCCCCAACATGAGCGAAAGCTTGTGCCTTATTCAGCACACTGGTGGGGTTCACCACCGCAAAAACACAGGTATCCGGGGAGGCTTCGGAGGTAAACGCCGGCTCCTCTGGTTTATTGCCAAAGAAGGAGGTGATAGTCCGTTGTCCTCTGGGACCTGGGTGGGAAGCTTCACCAATACGGCAGCCACAGTTAAGCCGTGGGCGCCAGTCATGGCACTGGGAAAACCCTGGAACTTGGAAAGGGTGCGACCCGACAGCTGGCACAGGAGAGCCGAAAACTGTGTATTCAAAGGCACCTCGGCACTGCCATGCGCAACAGCTTGACCCTGGGTCGGGCGGGCAAGGGTGGCCCAAAAGCCGCGGTATTTTGTCAAAGAACAGGACCGTAGTGGCGGCGTAGCGAGAGAGTCGCGCACTCTGGCCGACAAGGGAAATCCATGGGCCAGTGGCTTTTACACCCGCAGGCAGTCGTAGCGAATGGCTGTTGGAGCTCGGAGGCTGAGTCAGCAAACTAATTGTGCGCTTGTGGGGCGAGGTGCCCAGTTGCATCAAAGCGGTGGCAAAGCGCTTACAGCTTGCAACCACCCTGGGAACCAAAGCAAGTACACCTTGGGGCGCAACACTTGCATCTTTTTGAGAGGCAGGCTCTAACCACGTCTGAGCAGAGCAGGACACGGGCGACCCGGCGGGCCAATGTAACTCGGAAAACACTTCACTGGCAGCACTGCAGCGGGAAATCCCTGGAACAGCGAGAGCAGGCAGCCGTGGCAAGGGTGGTGCCCCAGAACACCCCAAGGGCAACTCAAAAAGGCCGCAGCAAAAACCCCAGGCGGCGTGTCGACAGACTAGAAAGCTGGGTAGCAGCTGAAGGAGGCGGACGCAAGGAGCCGCCACGCGGACAAAAGTGCTTTGTCGCAAGTGATCCCAAATGAGTGCACCGGGCGCACTCAGCAAAACCCCAGCGGGCCAGACGGGCCGGAGCCCCTGTCACAGTTCAGGGTCGTTACAACGCTGCTTCTTGTTCTCCTGGGAAGCGACCAGCAAGGCTTTGAGCTCAGCCATACCCGCTGCAACCTGGTTACTCTGCTGCTGCTGGGCAGACTGCAGGCTGTCAAGTCCGGCTTGGAACTGCTGTTGCAGACCCTGTCCAAGGCCCTGAAACTCCTGTCGGACAACTTGAAATTCTTGGCGGACCTCCGCGGCGTCGGCGGCCTGGGCCTGTTTGCAGACAATTTGCTCATCCCTGAGAGTCTGTATACTTTGCTCAAGCTGCGCCAGCTTGGTTTCTTGTTGGTGCACACGTGCCGCAAGCTGCTGATCAGCCGTGCGGGCGGGCTGCAGGCTTGGTTTGCTCACTGCAGCAGAAGAGCCTGCGCGGTAACTGCTCCAGGGATCACTGTGTAGCCACGGGTCAACTTCAGCGTCCGTTTGTGCAGTGGCACGACGGGTTTGGGCCGGCACTGGGCCACCTGCCTGCAGGACCGGGGGGGCAGCATCGCGGTTTTGCACCTGCTTGATCAAGACTGGCTGTGCATTGAAGAGTGCCGTGGCAGCTGGCGGATCTGTGGGCGCACCCAGTAGCCAGAATTGCGGCCCCAGCGCCTTGACAACACGCACGGGCCATGCGAGCTGGCGTGCCCAATCCTGAACATCCTCTGCACTCACTGCGTGGGGGAACGGACCAGTTTTGTACAGGCCGCGAACCTCTAAAGCCTCAGGCGCCTTTGTGCCGGGACGGAGCTGCTCAAAGATTCGGGCAAAGGCATCAGTAGGCACACGGAGGCCAAACTTACTCCGGCTGCGGACCAGCCCATGTTGTTCCGGAACAAGGAGTGCTTGTTTTTCGACATCTGCCTTTGCCCCCGGCATCCAGACCACTGACCAACCCGGCAGCAGCTGTCTGTCCCATCCACGGGGGACGACATACACACCATTGAAGCCGCTCTGCTGCAGCACGGCACGGAGGTCTGAGCGAAAGACCTTAGCAAAGAACTGAAAAGAATCCGCAGCCTGAGGTTGGCATGCCTTGCCGCCTGCGCGAAAGCTGCGCCCCCAAGGGTTGGAGAGAGCCTGCTGGACACCTCGGCCCCTGAACAAGTCCACAACAGTACGCACTGGCGCCTTGATTGCATCCTGCCAGACGCGCGCCGGCTGCGCTTCATCTGCGTGCATTGTAAAGGAGCAGCACACCGTCCCATCGAAAACAACTTTGGTGCCATGAGCAAAGTGGGGGCGCACCTCCGTTTCACCCACATTGTGGTAACAGGCTGCCAGCAAGTGACGCTGTCCACTTTCTTTGTGTATGACCGGGACACTGACAGCCCCGGAGCAGGTGTCGGGGTCTGGGCAAGTATGTCCCGGGAGAACGATGCAGAGGGCATCAGACCCCATATTGCGGAGCAATGCAATATCCTGTGGGTTGGCCTGCTGGGGGTCCATCAGGATGGCACCATTGCATGCCGGTCGGATCTCAGTGAGGATCGGGACAGGATTATCATCAATGCCGTGCCAAGTGTCTGGGTCAAGCTGGAAGTCAGCGGCATTTACCGACGCAGCCTGAGCAAGCTTTTTCTTCCGGACAGCCTTTTGGAGCCGCTGCGCCGCTCGTTCGGCACGGCTGTCGCCCTCCGGAAGCGGGCGACCCACTGCTGCTGCACTCCGAGAAAGTTGGTGCCACTGCTTTGTGGGGTCCTGAGCAGCAAGAGCGTGGAGGCAGGTGGTAGCCCCGACGGCAGGCACAAGGGACTCAGTGGCCTGAGAGGCATCTGAAAGCGGCACACCCCGGTCCAGGAGCAATGCAGCAACCTTGGACTTAGCAAGCTGAACATTCTCATCCTTAACACCGCCTCCGCGTGTCTCGGTGGCAATGCACAACACCGCAAATCCAGAGGCCCTCTGCACATGGAGAGATGCTGCCGCGCGCAAGGTAGCAAGTGTGGCGTCATATTCAAGCGGCCGGGGACCGGAGAAGATTCGCGCACCTGGCCAACAACCCGCGGCATGGCTGGCAGAGGTCCACGCCCCCTCCAGGTCTCTCGGGCGGAGATGCTCTGGCAGAGCTAGCTGAGCAATGGTGCGTGTGCCAACCTGCAGTACGAAGGTGGCCTTGGCCTGCGCACTAGCATCGGCAGCCTTGGCATGGTAACGCAGCTGGGCCAAGAACAGCAACTCACGCAGGTACCCGGGTACCGCGGACGCTGGAAGGCAGGTCTGGCTATGGTCCAGACACAACTGGAAGCACAGGGGCGTGCTCTCATCCGCGACGGGGCCTTGGCACGCCAAACTCCACCCAAAGCTTTCAAACAGGTGGTACGGCGCCTGCAGGAACCACTCCTCTGCACTAGTGGGGGAGACGACCAGCTCGAAACCTTCCTCAGTCTGGACGAGGGAACAGTTTTCGACATCTTCCTGGGCAAAAGAAGGTGCCGGGAAGAACAGGTCTTGTGCAGCTGCTGCCACAATGACAAGCAAAGGGAAGTGGGACACATCATGGAGTCTGTCCCCATAACAAGTCAGGCAGG
The DNA here is from genome assembly GCA_905231915.1 of Symbiodinium necroappetens. NCBI lineage: Eukaryota > Dinophyceae > Suessiales > Symbiodiniaceae > Symbiodinium > Symbiodinium necroappetens. Next base: position 9,866 of record CAJNJA010011640.1, on the reverse strand, counting down.
CAACGGCAGGAGAGTCAGGGTTTCGGCTCAGATCAAAAGCAAACTTGAGCTGGTGGTACAAGTCTGGCTGACCTGTCTGAACAAGGCAGGGGCCTGCAGGGGTGCAGAGGCACACCACAACACGGGGTTGGCAACTAACCACCGGTGCAGCACAGAGGGCAACAGCTGGGGCCGCCTCAACCTCAACCTGGTACATGCAAGCACGACTGGTTTCAGGGGGCAGGGGCTGCAGAGACGCCCGTGGCGTTGCGAAAACCGCGACCGCCTGTGGCACAGGAATGTGGCACGAGAATCTGACGGCAAGCTCGGCGGCTGCATCTGCATCTGCTGGGCCATGAAGGGCCAGTTTGTGGAAGATCATGCGGCGGCTCCGCAGCAAACCCTGGATTTCATTTCTAAGGCTCTCATCAGCCAGAACCGCACCCATCTCGTCCCGTCGAAGTAACAACCAGCCTGCGCGAACCTTCAAAAGAACACTGTTGACAGAGGTCATGCGGTGCGCAATGCAACAGTCGACAGCCGCAACGGGGCACACGGCTCTGGTAGGAAAGACCCCTTTGACCGCGTGCGCCAAAGTCAAGACGGCCTGCGGGACGGCCAGCGCATTACCCAATGTGAGCATGTTGCGCTCGTCATCTTTATCCATCAGCAGGCGCCGTTGCGCACCGTGACACGAGGCTATCTCCGGGCCAGCAAAGAATCGGAGCGTGGATGCCTCAGGGCCTGTCTTCAGGAGACTGCACAAGAGGCCTCGGCGCTCAAGCATACCTCGGGGCAGCAAGTGCTGGCGGTGATATGTGGCCATGAAGGTCTTGGCCTGCTGCACGGGGGAGCACAGCCGAAACTGTTGCACGGCCGCCTCGGTAGCTGGCAGGCCCGGTGGCAGGAACCATGGGTCCAAGTACACAGCAAGGGCCTCGGCACTAATCTCACAGGTCCGAAGTAAGCTTTCCGGGAGGACCGGGAAGTAAGCTCGCATGGCGTTTAGGGAAGGCCGGGGCAGCCGGTTCCAGTGCAGGGCTTGGAGAGGCCGCTTTGCCGCAGCACCGCAGTGATCATGAACCAGAACAAGCAGACAGCGTTTCCGCCAGGTTGGCGCCACTTCCGCAAGCTGCAAGGACTGATTATAAATGCAGTGGTATCCCGCTGACTCCCAAGCCCGCATGACCTGTGCATAGTCCTGATGCGAAAGGAAGCCAGCGACTTCCTCGAGGCAGACCACCGGGGTCTGGATAGCCGACATAATATCTGCAAGCAGTAGCAGCAACCTACCATCCGCAGTAGAAAGGCCTCCTTGTTGGCCAGCTGCACTCCAGGGCTGGCAAGGCGGGGACAGGGTGACAATGTCAGGTGGTCCGAGAGACCAAATGCCATGCCACCATGTGTGCTCCACATTTGCAGACAGGAAAATAGGAGTAGCAAAATCAGTCCCATCTGGCAACTCAGGGGCAGTTCTTACAGTCTCTAATTGAGGCATCAAAGTCTCCAGCGAAGCTTGCACTGCCTCTTCTATATCCAGAAGCCAGTCCGTACGGACTGGGCACCGTGCCTCCTGAAGAACCCATCCCGCCTGAGTCCAGCCTGCAAACCCTCCACTGAAGATCTCAGCCATGTGCAGGACCTCGTCCTGGCGATATTGCACATCTCCTGTCAAGAATGCCGGGCCTTGTGTTGCATCCAAGATGACTACCGCTTCTCGTACATGTACCTGAGTCCACATGGCCCTGATAGTGCGGCTGTGGCGCCCTACAGCAGCCCAGTGGCCGTGATTCATGCGTAACACTGCTTTACGGCATGGGTGGTCAATGGCAATGGTCTCAATACTGTCACCGGAAAGGCAGCCCTGCAGATGCTGAAGGATAGTGACCCGCACCAAAACACCATCATCAGTCTCAATAGGATCTCCCTGTACCGCAAGCTCAAAACACGATGTTTCACCATCCAGTTCAACTGGCGAGCTCTGTGCGAAATGAAAAAGCCTGCAGTAGCCCTCCCAAGGATTACTTGCCATGGCTGGAAAGTGGCACGACCCAATCCGCAAGGGAGGCCTGTGCCTCCCTCAACGACCTCGCCCCGTGTAGGCTTGGGCCCAGAGGCTCCCAAACCCTAAACCCTAAACCCCAAACCCTTTTGAAGGGACTTTGGTGGTAATTCGAATTTGGAACCCTTGGGCCGTAGGATCACGATTTGCTCGGGCTTCTACCTTCGTTGCTGAGTTCCTAAGCCCAAAAAAAAGGTGTAGACTTTAAGTTTCATAAGGGGTCATCTTCTCCCAAAAGGCTTAAAATTGTACTCTTTCAGCTACTAAGAATTTAAGGATTTGGGGTTGGGAACTCTGAACCTCCAGGCGAAGCAATTCCAAGTGGGTCAATTTGGGGAGCCACAAACCTACCCGTTTTCGGGTTTCTAGCCTCTAACTAAGGGGTCATAACCTGCTGTTTTGTAGGGTTTAGGGTCACAGGTACATATACTACTGCCATGATATGGTATTGAGTCCCCCAACCATGATTAGGATGGTCCGTTGGGCTAGACCCCAAACCTCAACCGAGAATACCCCCCCCCCCCCCACAACCAGCCCCCGAGAATCCACATCTTAGGGCTTAAGGGCTTAGAGCGAGCTTAAGGGTTCTTAGGGCTTAGGGCTTAGATCTTAAGGGGGCTCTAAGGGTTCAGGGCCTAGGGCTCAAGGGTTCTTCGGGTTGAGGGCTTGGAGCTTACGGGTTCCTCGGAATTCAGGGCTTAGAGCTTAAGGGTTCTTGGGGTTTAGGGCTCAGAGCTTAAGGGTTCCTAGGAATTTAGGGCTTAGAGCCTAAGGGTTCTTAGGGCTTAGGGCTCAGAGCTTAAGAGAGCCTACGGGTTCTTATTAGGGCTTAACGGTGTTTATTAATTACTCTACACCCTAAACCCTAAACCCCTAGACCCTAAACCTAACAGCTTTCTTTAATTGCAGTGCAAGGAGGCAGGCGTGTAGGTCCAAGGCCGTTTGAAAGGCGTAGACTTCGGTCGCTCCTGGCGAGGTCTTACCCTAAGGGTCCAGAAGGACCCAATACTAATGTACTTAGGGAGTATAGGGGTTTAGGGCTTAGGGGTTTAGGGGTTTAGGGTTTAGGGGTTTCGGGTATAGGGTTTCGGGTTCCAAAGGACCCAAGAAGAAAGGGGTTCTACTAGGGTTCCATAAGGGGTCTATAGGGATTTGTAGGGCTTCCAAAGAGGCCTTTAAGACTCAATAATCAGGTGCTTACGTTGCGGATAGTAGTCGTGCAGGTTACTATTTGGGAGAGTATATGATTATTATGTACTTGGACCCTTAGGGTTAGGGCTTGAGGGGCGGCTACGCTTTGCCTCGGGATACAACGAACCTACCAGTACCGTGTTGAGGGGTAACCCTAACCCCTAAATCCTGAACCCTAATTACTAAACCCTAAACCCTAAATCCTAAACCCTGAACCCTAATCCCTAAACCCTGATCCCTAAACCCTCAACCCTGAACCCTAAACCGTTTTGAGGGGTACAAGTTATACCCTAGAAATCCCTGGAGTTCAAGGGCCAAAACCTGCCATTTTTTAAAGTGTTCGGGGCTTAGGGTATATAGGGTTTANNTTAGGGTATGTAGGGCTTCTGTAAGGCTTCTATAAGGTGGTATAAGGTGGATAGACCTTCCATAAGGCTCCTACAACGGTAACTACCCACCTGAAACTGTCCTAGACTACAGGTATAAGGCTTCCCAGCCGCCTAGCCCTACCTAAACCCTTACCCCGAAACCCTGCCCCTTAACCCTCAAACGACTCACAATTTAAGGCTTTGAAGCCCAAAGGTCCTATTTTGTTTAAGGCTTCTTGCGCTATTTGGATGCTAGGGGTATATAACCTTCGCCGAATCCCTAACCTAACCCCTAAACCCTAAGGAAACCCTGCATAACCTTAGCCATCAACCACGTCTTGTGGGGATTTAATAAGACTTTACAGGCTTTGGGAGTCCGGGTTAAAGGTTCAGGGATTGATTTAGCCTTCGGGGCTCAGTTTGCGTTTAGGGGTCTATGCGGATTTAACGCTTAGGAAACCCTAAACCCTAAACCGTAGGGTTAAGGGTTGAGGGTTTAGGCTTCAGGGCTTAGGGCTTGAAGGGTTGATTCAGGCTTCAGGATTTAGGGCGTTAGGGGTTTGTAGCGGCTTCTGGGTTTATAGCTCTGGGGGTTTAGGGTTTAGGGGTAAGGGGGTTTAGGGGTTTAGGTCTTGCTTGCAGGTCCTGAGTTGACAAGTTTCACCCAGAGACTTCAATATCCCTTAATTAAGGAATATACTTTTAAAGGGTTCCTTAAAGGGATCTATAGGGTTCCTTAAAGGGGTTTAGGGGTTTAAGAAATATACCTTAAATCTTGTTAGGGTTCCTATTATAATTTAAGGTATATTCCATAATTAAGGAGTATATTGGAGTCTCTGGGCATACGCTGGTTTCATGGGACGTAGGTTTAGGGCTCATGTTCTGGCAGGAGGCTAGGGTTCTTTTAGGGGCTATGGAAAGAACGCCTACGTAGGCTGTACGGTCTAAGACTTAGAGGACAAGGTTTGGGGCTCAGGGAAAAACTTAAGTCGTAGGCAACAAGTATTATACAAAGTTTGGCACTGCGCAAACAAGGTTGAGAGCTTGGAGCATTGGAAGAACGGTTCCGGGGTACGGGACTGGGGTGTACTATTTCTAGATCCTGTATAACTACCGCTACTAGTCGTCACGGGTCCTCAAAACACGAATGCCATACCGACTATAATAGTGCATACAAAGCCCAGTGGGGTTTGGGGTTCAGGGGCTCAGCATGGTTTAGGGCTTGGGGTTTAGCAGTCAGGGTACCCTAAACCCTAAACCCTGAAACCCTAAAACCCTAAAACCCTAAAACCCTAAGCCCTAAACCCCTATAAACCCTAAACCCCTAAACCCCAAGACTCTAATCCTGCTGGCCTTCCATGCAGTTAGCATCGCTGTGAAGTTCATCGCCGGCTGCGGGGATGAGCTGCCGCCGCCGCCATGAGCGCGGACTCTTAGGGTTTCTTTTAAAGGGCTCCTTTAGGGGTTTAGGGCTTAGGGTTCCTTTTCAAGGGCTCCTTTTGGGATTCTGAGGGCTTATTCGGTTTAGGGTTTAGGGTTCAAGGTTCAGGGTTTAGGGTTTAGTGTTTAGGGTTGGCTTTAAGATGATGTAAGGTTTGTTGAGGAATTCGCGTTTGTTCGTGCCCTTCCAAACCCCTCAACCCTCTAAACCCCTAAACCCTAAACCCATAAACCTACCCTACACCCCAAACCCTGACCACTCCCTTAACCCCTAGAGCTCTCAACCCTAAAACAACTTTCAGATTCCTTGCAGTACCCTTACCGTAACTTAGGGTTTAGGGTTTAGGGTTTTGGGTTTAGGGACCCCCTTCTAGCTGCCCCCGTTATATAAAGGAACCCCTTATGAGAGGAAGCCTTGAACCCTAAATCTCGGAGGTTTCTTTGAACCGCAAGTCAAGGCCGGGAGGTGGTTTTTCGTCTAACCTACGGGACGAAAAGACGCCTAAACGGGTTTAAGTTTCTTGTACCTTACCCTAAGGGTCCAAAGGACCCAATAATAATGTACTGAGGTTGCAGATAGTAGTTATGTAGGTTACTATTTGGGAGAGTATTAAATCGTTGGGTACTTGGACCCTTAGGGTTAATTATAGGGGTTCATAGTATAAGGGTATAGGGCCCCTATTTTTAAGGGTCATTTGGTCTCTAAGGAAAGTGTGACGACCCCTTTCTCCCCGCAGACCAGAGAGGCAGGTTCGGCCCAAAACAGGCGGACACTACTCAGAACTTTGGGTCGTTTGGGGATTTAGGGTTGAGTTGCTCTCCATACCCTACTTGGGCTAGGGTTTGGGGGTTTACGCAGGGGTTGAGGGCTTTCGTAGATTAGGGTTCTGATTTTCGCTGTTTAGGGTTTTAGGGTGTTGCTTGGAGGGTCGGGGGACTCAGCTTTGATAGTCATACGCATAACGGCAATTAGGATCCCACTTAGGTGACTCTACCTCGTACCTACTTACTTACTGGGTCCTCCGACTCCAAGCACGGGTTCCTGTAAGGGTTCCTTTTAGGGCTTTGGGTGTTGGAATTTAGGGCCTAGTGGTTTTAGTCTTTGGGATTTCCTTTTAAGGGTTGCTATGAGGGGTTGAGTGAGGTTTGAACCCTCCGGCATATGTTCGCTTGGGCTTCAGGGCTGGGTAGAGTATCGTAGAGGCTTTCAAAATATCCAATACTGGGCTTTGCAGTGCTATTTATGAACTATCTTCATACGGCTTTGTATAGCCCTAAGACTCCAAGTACACAAATAGTACCTCCTTGGGGGCCTAAAAAGTCTCTACATGGTACTTACTTTGGGCCATCTGGAGTCTTAGGGTAGGGTTTAGTTTAAGTGCGGCGTTGACCCTAGAACACGGGTCCGGGATGAATGGTGGTATAGGTCGTATAGGAACTTATAAAGGGGTAGTATTGGATGAGACCTTCCCTAAACCCTAAACCCGAAACCCTAAACCGCGGCTATTTGTTGCTGTTGAGGACCACTCTACGGCTCTTGAGCCCTCACATTGAGATCTAAAACCTGAGCCCGCGAAGCCGAAAACCTTCCCCCCCAAAAAAAGATTCGTTCAGGGTTTAGGGTGTAGGAACAACTGCTCACATGGGTAATTCTCTAAATTACGTTCCCTTTTAGGGTCCTTTTCTATAAGGGTGCCGTACTATAGTGGGGACCCAAAAAGGGATCCTAGTTTAGAGAACTACCCACATCAATTCAAACAAGACGACCTCAGCCATATGCCCTTGCTAAGCGCGAAACTACTCGTTGCCCGTAGAGCAGCGACATGCCCCTACCTTCTTGGTACGCTTGCCCTTCTTAAAGGTACCACGGTGATTCCTGGCCGGCCTCATACAGTGCCTTATCTACCTAACAAGCACAAGAGGCAGCGCAAATCCCCACAACGCCGCCTTAAAACCCTACTGACGCCCAAACAACCCCCAAAACACAAAAACACACACAGACAAGTCTATAACAACATCCCAAACCCTGAACCCTATAGACCCCCTAATTATAACCCTAAGCCCTAAACCCTGAACCCTAAACCCCCCTGCAGCCGCGTCTGGGAATCCTTCAGTCAAGTTGCTCGGCAGCTTTGGCCGAGTGTTTTCATGACCCCTCGGGCGGTTTAGGGTTTAGGGTTTAGGGACCTTGGCCATCCCCTTTCAAGATTAAAGGAAACTACAGGTGGGGAGTTTAGGGTATATAGGGTTTAGGGTTTAGGGTTTAGGGTTTAGGGTTTACAGGTGGGGAGTTAAGGGTATATAGGGCTTCTATAATAAGGCTTCTATAAGGTATATAGGCCGTCTTTGAGGCTGCAAAAACGGTAACTACCCACTTGAAAATGTCCTAGACAAGAACCCGAAACCCTGAGCCCTAAACAGGGCTTGGGGGCTGCCTTAAACTGGGTTCTTGTTAAGGGCTTTTGTCGTTTAAGTACCATAATGGGGATCTATAGTAAATAATATGGGTTCTTTATTATGGTAACTTAAATTAAATCCCCTAACAAGAACCCAGTAAAGGGTGGTAGGGTTAAAAGTTTGGGGGGATAACCAGGGGCCGAAAAGGCCTCGGAGCTCAGTGGGCCTGCAAGGTTGAAAGGGTTTAGGGTTTAGGGCTTAGGTTTAAGGTCTACCTTAACCCCAAATTTCCTACCTGTCTAAGGACATCTATAAAGAATTCATCATAAGGAAGCCTAAAACGTAGGTCTTTGGGGTCCAGGTAAGCCCTAAACTGGGGTCAGGGGCCTAAAATTAAAAGGCCTCGGTACTAAGTGGATGTGGAGCTTCACGCGTAAGGGACCTGGGAATCCAAAACAACAGCTACTTTTACTTTTGCTTAGCGCTGGGACATCAATCTTAACCCCAACCCTTACCCTCAAAGGACTCATATTTTAAGGCAATTGGGCCCAAAGATCCTATTAGACAAGGCTTTCGGGCATTTTTGAGGCTATATTGATGCTATCCGCAATGGGAAGCCTGATTCAGTAGTATGTAGCACTCGTATAACTTCACTAGTAGTGTGAGCCACCACTAGTCGAGCATCCTGTAACGACGCACATAAAATACTCAACGCTATTGAAGGAAAGGTGGGCTCATGTTCCTATACTTCTCTGCGCGCGAATGGGGCTTGGGTTTTGGTGTTGAGGACAGTAGTTACTATATATAATCTGGGGCTTAGAACCCTAAACCCTAAACCCTAAAGGTGACACCGGAGAAACAGAACCCGGAACACCAAAAATAAAGCCCCGAAAACCTCCGAACATTCAACCCGAATCCCGATAAGCCCTAGTCTAAATCCCAATCCGAAAAAACCCTAAACCCTGAACCCTAAACCCTGAACCGTAAACCCTAAACCCTAAATCCTAAACTCAATAACCGAGCATTCTCAGAGTCCCTACATGTTTACCTTACAGGGTCCCAAGCACCGAATCCACGTGCACTCTCCCAAATGCTAACCTAAATCACTGTCGTCCTAAACTCGAACCCTTAGAATCAACATCTCCCAAAAGCCTTATATAATAGGGTCTTCGGGCCCACAAGCCTCAAAATATGGGCCTAAATCACTGTCCTCCTACACCCGAATGCCCAATTAAGGGGTCCTGTGGGACTCTTCAGGCCCCTTCAAGATGAGCTCTAACTATAACGGTTTAGGGGTTTTTGGGGTTTGGGGTTTAAGGGTTTTGGGTTTTGGGGTTTAGGGTTTAGGGTTTAGGGTTTTAGGGGTTTAGGGTTTTGGGTTTGGGGTTAGGGTTTAGGGTTTAGGGTTTAGGGCTTAAAGATGAGCTCTAATTATAAGGTCCTTTCCCAAAGACTCCAATATCCCTTAATTAAGGAATATACCTTTAATCTTATTAGGGTTCCTAGTATAATTTAAGGTATATTCCTTAATTAAGGGACATTGGAGTCTCTGGGTTGATGTCCTTTGCACCAGTAGAAGTAGGGACTCGGCGGCAACCCTGGGTACAGTAACCCTAAGCCCTAGAGATCCGAACCCCATCGACCTTAAACCCTGAACTACGGTTGATGATCT
>CAJNJA010011639.1:0-12767 GCA_905231915.1 Symbiodinium necroappetens | reverse complement strand
AACCCAGCACGCATCTCAGTCTTGTGGGACGCATTCTTGTGTCAGTTGCAGTTTCCTTCAGCCAATTTTTGCTTTCGCCAAGCAGCGCGGATGACATTCCCGCTTTGGGGGACTTTGAGTCGGACCACGACGAAGCACCAGCATCACCACAAGCACCTGCTGTGCCAGACACGCCTGTTCCACCAGCCCCCTTCCCCCAGGACGTGCTGCAGGCTAGCCAGGATATGGGCATGGACTTGGAGGAATTGATGGGGAAGTCGCCCCAAAAATGGCCGAAGCAACTGGATGCTCACTTTCGTAAGTGTATTCGGCTCATCCACCGTAGTGTGGCAGTGGCACGACCACTACCACGACTACTAACTACTATATATGCTAGAGGGCATATCCACATGTGTGATCAGCAAGCAGTTTTCCCAGATTTTGGCATGGGAGGTGTCAGCTGGCAAAATGGTTTTTATCATGTTTACGATTATTCTGATTGGTTGCCAGTTTGTTGACTGGCCTGATTGTATCTTCTACATGGCCTCTGTGATCAGCAGTCCTCATTGAGTCCTTGGCCTGGCAATGTACGGACAAGTGACACAAGGCGTGGCACAGAGCTTTCTGGGTTTATGGTAGATTGGTCCAAGGTCTAGACTGATTAAAGCTGAAGGACTTAGGGACAAAAGAACTGGAGGCTCAGCACAAGCGCCGCATGGTGTTGTCCGGCATCCTCGAGGATGGGCTGACAAGAGTCTTCCGCGCAAAACCCTCAAACTCGGCTTGAAATCCGCTACCAACTCCCCATCTGCAAGCCTTGAGCTTTATCTTCAAAACGCTTCAAACTCCATGCAGCCGGGTCACCCCGGGGCCGCACCATCTCGAAACGCTGAAGCGCCAAACTGCCAGGACGATCAGATCTTGCCTCCTGTCCCTCCCTCGCTTGCGGCGCGTGGCATTGTTTTGCAGAAGGGGAAGGACGGCACCCTCCAGTATATGTGTCAGAAGTAGCTCGGAGCGTTTCGGTGTTTCAGAGTTTTAGGCTTCGGCCTGAGCATTTTGTGTGCGGTTCTCCTTGCAACCCCGGCCCAGGTGCAAAGCGGGTCCATTTCCCACGCTAGATAGACGCTCGGCTGCAGTATCTGAAGTCTTGCCACGACTGCGGTCTTGGAGTTCCACGGAAAGACGGTGGCCCTGTGCTTCTAACCAAGCAACCAAGGTGTGGACTCGCACCTGCATGGTGCCAAGCACCTGCACAAGGATCCAAATTAGCCTCGAGATGTGGGCCTTGCATCAATTTGCTATTGCAAGCCGCGGTGGACTAGTGAATGAGAGCTACCATGCAGACATTCGCAGGCTTTTCTCTTACATTGCAGATCAGACCTCCTCACATCCTGTCTAACTTCCATCTGCAAATCCACCGCCCGAGTATCCAAGCCTTTAAAACCCCCACTCAACTGCAGGAAGTCTCCTGAGTGCTTAAGGCCCTAGCTTGGATAATCCAAACAAAAAAGAACAAGCCTGGTGTGGAAGTTCAGCGGACCATTCCCTCAGCACTCGAACGTGCTGCAAGCGTGGGCGCCTGAACCAAATCCTGTTTTAACTTCGAAGCCGAAGCCAAAGCTGTTCCGAAGCGTGCCAACTGGCGCCGCTCCGCGCCGCTCCGCAGGAGGGTCGAGAGCCGGAGCTGCAACTCACGGCAGACCTTGCCAAGGCCAGGCCTCGTTGTCTGCGTGGGGTCCACTGAGCCTGCAAGCGAAGATGTTAATTCAGTCTATTCATTCAGTCTCCTGTCAATTCTAATATCTCCCAGACTCACCTGATCCTTGCCATCTGAGCGTGCGCTTGTCCGGCGAGGAGGGATTTGTTCTCTCAGCCGCCGGAGAGCTAGAGTATCTGAGCTGCACAGAACACATTCCTTGGATACAGTGGTTATTCTTCTTCCACCTCTTCCCACGATGTGCTGCTGTTGTTGTTGTTGTTGTCTGCCAGCTCTCAACTCCTCGACTGCTCATCTAGAAGAACAGTCACTCCTCTTACCACCGCATCCACATACCTAGCGGGGCTGGCACGACAACCATCACTGGTCATCATGTGTGGAACAAGGCCTACTGATGGTGGGTTTCTGCAGGGAGGGGGTTTCAGCGGGCCTGCGCGGCGCTGGTGGACCCTCCGCTCCGTCTCCGGGTCTAGCCCTGCGACTGCCAGCTGCACGTGCTTCACCGTGCTTCGCTGCGTTCCAAGCCTCCTGGCGAGGGCCTTGTTCCCCGCTGTTGCTTCTGAGCTTCAGAGAGTTTTTTTTGCTTCACCATAAGCTTCAGAGGTGCTTGATTCCTTGGTTAGGGCTCTGTGGCTGGAAGCCGCCGCCCATGCGTTCCATCCAAGTTCCGATCATCAGTACACCAGGGTCTTCCTGAACTCGGAAGTCCTTTCATCTCAGCTTCATGAGTTCTACTTGCAAGTCTCGCTGTTCCTAAAAGCCCATCTTTAGTCCCTTGCTTGCGGGGACTCCCGCATCCTCAGTCCTTTGACTGATACTCAGCCCTGCCACGTTTCGTGATGAGAAGCCAAGGTGTCGCCTGTGCGAAGCAGGGCCATTTCGGGATCGGCAGAGTCTGAGGCCGGATGGGCGAGGGTTCTGGCGATCACAGGCCTCTCATACGGTTGAGGTTGTGAAGGGTGTACAGGTGCACCCTGAACCTTGAGTTTGAAGGCGTTTTGTGATGTCCCATGCAGGCTCCATCGCCAGTCCTTGCAGCATAGAGGCCACGGCGACACATGTGCCAGGCCGCCAAGGAGAGGGCAAAACCTTTCTTGTAAAACGCATTTCGAGATGTTGGGTTTATGTTTTCCTGGGGTGCTCCGGCGTAGGTGTAGATGCTTCATTGGAGCTCTTGTTGCCTGACGATATCACGAGTTTGGACACCGCTTCCTATTCCTCCACAAGAGTCGCGGGAAGGACACTCTAAGCACAGACTGCGACATTCCCCAGAACAGCATGAACATACATCTGAAATCGCACATGCCTTCCTGTAACGACGTCTTAGGCCGGTGCCATCGCTTTCTGCGCTGTTCAGGATGGAGGAGGAGTTGCGAGAGCTTCCAGGTTACTGCAATCTGTTGGGCAATGCATTCTGCTGCTTCCTCTGCGATGTGTCCGCACCATCTCTGGTGCCTCAGCTGAGCGTCAGCAAATTATTCAGAAGACTAAATCGCCATTGAGAGTTCATGGAGCGGAAGTGCATCTGCACAGAGGATGGCATGTTGCAGCATCTTGCGGGCAAGAGCCATCGAAAGGCCACTCAGCTTGCGTTAGGAAGCATGTCGTTGCGTGCATGCGCGGTCCCCAGAGCGGAGGCTTGCCAGGCTCATGGTGAGCCAGAGCCGCTGATTCTCTGCAAGGATCTCGTCTGTGATCAGGCTGTTCCGTTGCAAAGGAGGGGAGTTCCCTCGCGCAATGCCGTGCTCTTTGCAGGTCTCCGACGTGTACCCCTTGCAGGGTCGGCTCCGAGACGTCGACCTGGAGCCGTTCCCTGGCGGGTAGTGGTGTTTCGGAGGGCCCAGCAATCCGCTCTCACGTGACATGAGCATGTCTTCACAGCGAGGAAGCTTGAGGAAGGGCATCTGCAAGCTTTTTGTTTTTAATGCTTGTCCTTTATTGTGCCTGTGGAAATTTCCGTGTAGCTCTCTGCAGACTTTAACCTTTTCACCAAAAGAATCGACACAAAATCCACCGAGGCCGCAAAAGGCAAAGGCTACCCATCTCCCCTCCAAGCCCTGTGCCCTCGAACCTGGAAGCATGAGCCCTACAGGCTCGAACACCGAAGTTCTGGACGCATCTCCCTCAACGAGCCCTAGAACCCTAAGCCCAGAAGCACTCAGCCCCCCCTCAGCCCAGATCCTTTCAAGAATTCCCAAGGATCTTCAGAAAAGGCGCGGGCACTTGGCAGGAAGCCGGACCTGGCCACAAGAAACGACAGGGAGCCTCGGCTTCCAGTTCAGAGAGACCCCGCTTGGAGTCGGATTCTGTTGTCATGAGCATTCTTCTTGATGTCAGGTTTTTGTCTTGTTTCTTACGGTTGTGCACGGCTTTGTTTGGCATCATGGCCTCTGTACTTGTGATTCACATCCTGATCCCACGGCTGTCGTCAACGTTCGATGCCTACTAATCGTTATAACCGTTGCATTGTCATTCTCAGTAATATTTCGTTCTCATTAATTAGTGTTGCTACTCACCCCGCTGTTGTTGTCATGATTTCTGGTATCCGTGAACGCGTTATGGGGTCATTCTGCTATTTATCAGCCGGGTTTCGGTTTAAGGGTGTCGCACAAAGCATCGTTCACATATCGGAGCACAAAGCATTCGTCCTTCGCATTCTATTTCACAGTGATGTGACGGAGATTCCTGGACGTTCCAAGGGGCAGAACATGTTTGAGAACGGGTGCGGTGCAGCCCCTCTCGTTTCTGATGTTGTTGCTGCCGGTGGCAGTTTCCGCTACCAGCAGCTACCACTGTTGCCTTTGTAGCGATGCTGGTGGTAACGATGACGACTATGGTCCGGTTGTGATCAAGCTGCTGATAAAGCATTCTCCATCCTGCCTTCCCTCTCACCGAAGCCCGAAATTGTCTGTTCTGCGAGCATTTTGGACAATGGGATATCCGACTTCAGTGGCCTTCTGATCTGAGGTGTGGCTGCGTCACAAGATTTGCCCAAGCCGCCGCTGCCCTAGGCTCGTCTTCGCCCCAGTCTTTGAGAAAACTCTGGCCCAGGCCTCGCGCGATGGTCTCGAAGGATGATGTAGAGAATTGCGGCGAACCATCCTACTTGGCTGCAAAAGTTGGGGACAAAGTCGTCGTTGTGTCAGACGACGCCGGAAGTCCTTGGGCAGCCAGGCTTGCAATTGAGCGTAGTTTTGGGTGTCGTAGCACCAATAACCAGGGAGCAAGTGTTGGATGCTCCACGGACACACTTATTTGGATAATATCAGGAGAGATTTTGCGAGGAACCCATGCGACTGGATCTTGGTATTCATGCCATGCCGAGGTGTAGGGTTGGGTAAGGCTGACGACTTCTGCTTTAGAGTTGAGGTTGTTTGTGCTCTTCATTGCAGGGTTTAGTGTGTCGCCAGAACCTGGGTCAAGCCCTGGCTGCGCGCAAGCGACACAAAGGTCTGGGCAGAGATTGATGAGCAGAGAGGCCTGGACTTCCGCTGCAAGCACGTGTATCCGGGATCCCGAAGCCCTGACACCCCACAGTCTGATTTTCTCGTTGATGCCTAAACAGAAGGCTTCAGGACTTACAGGTTAGTTACACTCATCACAACAAGACTCCCGGTTGAAATGCATAACAGTACAAGCTAGAATGATTGCGATAAAACCAGTCGTAATTTAAATTCATCCCTTAGGCTGGTTTCCCAGAGATGCGCTCGTCAAGAAGCTTCCACCGTGGAAGCTCAAGAAGGTCGGGAAGTGTTTGCTGCAGTGTTGAGAGAATAACAGTGCAAGCAACCGTTGTTGAAGGCCGCGAGCAAGACCGCGAAGGCCAGGTTTCCTTGAGAGCAGTGGTACTTGGGTTATAAGCGGCTGCTTGACCAACTGCAGAAACCGAAAGCAAGCAACTTCCAGGCTGCCGGCCCCACCACACCCGCGCCTCCGCGGGTTATGGTTGTCTGCTCAGAGCCATTGAACTTTCCCGATGTGCCGGTCGGCCAGCAGTTACTACATGCTGAAGCTGGTGACGAGGCCCTGCACTCCGCAGAGCGTAGGGACATCGGTTCTGGACCTTCAACCGAAAGTGGTCTTGGCAGGTGACAATCTTGATGGTCGGTGAAGGCGGTGACTGGGTTTGGGCGGAATGCAAAGGCGAGCACGGGATGTTCCCGAGAAGGTTTCTGGAAGAGCGGAAATCCTCTGAGCAGGCAGCTTGGCCACTTTGTTGAGATGCAGGTTTCCGAAGCTGAGCCTTCCGAAAGGGTTTACCTTCGAAGCCCTAGGTTCAAGGCGTCCTGGAGTCCGACTCCGACTTCGAACTTCGCGTCACTCCACCGGAGACGCCCTTGGACTGGTCGGATGTCGGCCGAAGGAACCTTGCTCCTGCACTGTGGGTTGTGCTGTAGTGACTGTAGTGTTCTGTTCTGTCCCGTGGGTTTCTTTTCCACATCCTCAGCAACTTGCGCGATTGCTTGCTTGCTTACTTGATGGCAGGCTTTCTGCGATCTGCTGCACATGTTACACTTTGCGTCAACCTGCATGTCGACTCATTTTCATTCTTTTCATTTCGTAGCTGCTGCTCATGGCTTTGAGGCGGCCTTTCTTGGGATTTGGGGTGTTTGTCTGCTTGGCTAGGTAGGCGATGGGATCTGTGGTGTCGAGAGTCCGTGAAGCTCAAACCCTAAACCGTAAAGCACCTGAATCTCAAAATCCTAAAATGTGAGTTCTAGCACTAAACTCCCCAAATCCTAAGTCGTATGCTTTCTCACCCCTCCTATGACCCTTTTGCCTCGGAAAGGGTCCTTACTGTACAGAGTCTTTGCCGGAATTCAGGGTCTACGAAACCACAGGCCCCACAGGCCCAAAACCCTGCCTCAACTTTGAAGACCCGTCTCGAACCAGCAGAGGAGATTCGACTGCATTAACGACGTCACCGAAGCCTTTCTCCGGGTTGTGAAGATGCGTGAGGAGCGACTGGAATCCCAGTGTCCTGCCGAGCATAGGCGCTCATGGTTTTGAGTTTGGAATTCAGGGTTTCGGGCGCAGGGTGTCCATATGTCAATCCTGTTCGGGGCCTTGATGCTACATGTTCGACCTGCTTTGCTGCTGCATTGCAGCGAAACCTTGTACGTCTCTTAGAAACTGGCAACATGTTATAGAGGGGATCTCCAGCTAAGGCAGATGTCGGCATCAGAAATTCTGAAAGAAGCGGTACGAAAGACTGCCGAAAGGTCCGGTTCGCAACCTTTCATGCCACCAAAGAGGTCTCGGCCTTCCAGCATCCCCCGAGAGCGGCACCACTGGCAAGAACGATCCGGAGTCCGCAGCCGACGGGCTTACGGTCGAAGTCGACAGCATGGAAGGATGAGCAATCCCCCATATATGTCCGACAGGTTGAGTTGAAGGCAAGGTGCCAAGCAGCTCCTGGAAGGTGCTGGGTACCGCGAGATCTCCGCACAGATCTCCAGAAGACCTCTTGCCCGTGTTCGAGGACATTATCCTTTCCACCACATCGAGAGAGCAGCTGAGCTTTAAAAAGTCGTGGAAGTTCAGGAGCAAGCTATGCAGGACTGAGCAAGCAAGCGCCATCGAGCCGGTGGCAGACAGACAGTCTTGTCACCGGTGAGTCCGTGCTGGTGAGCTATTCGGGGACGAAAGCCATTCACCAATGGCAGCTACAAGGTTGGTGTCGGCATGATTAACCCCATGACGGACGAACAGCTTGCATGAAAAGAGAAGGAAGAGTTCTTTTTCGAAGACAAGCTGAACATGTGAAAACGACCAGCACCCTCGATGACCACCAGCGCATGCCGCAGCTCGAGCAAATTACCTGAGAGCCGTCCAAGACCCTCCGACTGTTTTCTGAATCACAGGCTCCTAGAAGGAGAGGGAGCGCAGTGCTGAAGGAAATGGAAAGCCCTGATTCTTAGCTGACACAGCAAGAGCTGCGCGATGCTGACTGTGTCCATACACATGGCTTCTAGTTTTTGGGCCGCTTCAACGAAAATTGGAGCTCAAACTCAAGCACGCGATAGTTGCTTTGACATCCTTTCGGCAAGGCAGCAATCTTGTGCGTAATGTGTCCCGGCTAGGTCGCTGGTGCTGAACATGCCGCGGAAGAGGCGACAAAGGAGGGTGAGAAGGCGAGCGAGCTGACACCTGAGCAAGCTTCCAGTATGGTCAAGGGTTACCAGTTTGCTAGTGCCGGAGGCGGTACTGCGATTGCCACTACTACTGCTGCTATCTACTGCTGCTCCTGCTGCTGTTGCTATTGCTTGCTGCTGCTCCCGTCCCCACCGCATCGCCAACACCTGTGGGCAGTGGTAGTACCAGCAGCAACAGCAGCAGTAGTACTAGTAGAAGTCGTCGCAGCTGTTGAAGTAGCCGTCGCCGCAGCAGCAGTAGTAGTTGTAGTTGTTGTTGATGATGTTGTTGTTGCTTGTGTTGTATTGATGTCCCTGATGGAAGCGTGATAATGACGATGGTTGTCGCTGTCGTATGGGACGTTGTTGTTGGTAATGGTAGGGGGTTGGTATTTTGACGAGCTACACGAGGTGCTTCAAGAGTTGCTCTACCAGACTAAGCTAAGCCGTCCACAAGCTCCGCAGCCTGACCACCAAGCGAAACCCTGGCAAAGCTAAGCAAGCCTTTCCCACACTCGGATGCAGGTCGTAAATGAGGTGGAGAATGCGACCTTGCAGGCCCAGACAATGTTCGGTTTAATCGCGCTTCTGGACTTGAGGTTCAGGATTGGATTTTAGCGGGGAGGAATGGCGGTTTTAATCGGATAGGGATGTGCGCTTTTTGAGTTTGAAGAAGTGCTTTGATGTATCGAGGGCCGAATACGATACTCGTCGTCGTCGTCGTAGTAGTAGTAGCAGTAGCGGTAGCGGTAGCGGTAGCAGTAGCGGTAGCGGTAGCGGTAGCAGTACGTACCAGTACCAGCAGGAACAGTAGCGGTAGCGGTAGCGGTAGTGGTAAGTGGTGCTGGCGTGGGTGGTAGGTGGCAGGCGGTAGGGGCAGGCGGCGGGCTGTGGGCCGTAGGCGGTAGATAGCAGGACACAGCTACGGCTGTTGCTTGACGACATCGCCAATTCTTCTCATGAGTACAGTAGTCTGCCTACCAGAATTACAACTGATTTCAAACATCATTGTCACATCCCGCGTCTACCAACATGGCTACCAGAATCATCACAATTCACAACGCAGGACAAGATGAATGTAGTAGTCGACTTGGTTATCTAGTATTACGGACACTTACTACCCTACTTCTACTGCTGCTGCTGCTGCTACTACTACTACTACTGCTACTACTACTACTCCTGCTGCTGCTGCTGCTACTACCACTACTACTAACGCTACTACTACTACTACTACTACAACAACTACTACTACTACTACTACTACTACTAGTACTGCTGCTACTACTACTACTACTACTGCTGCTACTACTACTACTACTACTTCTACTACTACTCCTCCTCCTACTCCAACTCCAACTCCAATTCCTACTGCTACTGCTACTGCTACTGCTATTGCTACTGCCACTGCTGCTACGACTCCGACTCCGACTGCTACTGCTACTGCTACTGCTACTGCTTACCGCTACTGCGCGAGGCCGTTCCACGCGTCGTGAATGCCACGGAAGCATTGCTTGCCAAAAGCACAAAGTCGGCCCACAAAGAAATCAAGGACTCCCTGAGCTCTGTATGGAGGGTCCAAGGCTGTTTCGGAGTTGACTGGCGGAGGGTTTGGGGTTCTACCCACTGTCCCACTGTGAAGGATGTGTCCGATGCGGCCAGGGAAGGCGCGGTGACCGTGATGAAAGGCCGGAAGTGTAGCCACAACAACGATTATGGTGTTAAAGTCAGAGCGACAATAATGAGTGACAATGCAATAGACACCACAAGGCCCAGTTCGGTTTGTTATCTATGGACCCGAGAGTCCATGCCCCAAGCCAAGACAAGGCTTGATCAAGCCGAACACGCTCACCACGACCATCAGGACCGGTTTAGCAGAAGGGCTGGGGAGGAGGAATGTGGGTCTTTGAGATTGTTGCTTCTTGCCAAGGCCATTAGAAGTTCCAGCGCCTCCGGCGGCGATTCCCTACAGGCCTGGGCTCATGCACTGGGGGCTGCCAACATTCATGCATCGCAGAACTGACATTATTGAGGGACTTCGTGTCCTCCGCAGCTGCAACGGTGGGGCCTCTGACCCAGACCGTCTTGGTGTTCTGTCTCATACGTGCACAAACACAAATGTGAGATAAATGCTAATGTAAATGCAGCTAGAGAAATGCATAGATGACTACACGTATTTTATGCTATTTTATGTATAGAGATGTGTATTTGTTGAAACGTATGTATATATATATATATATTATGTATGGATATATGCATATATGCATGTATACATATACATGTACATATACATATACATATACATATACATATACATATACATACACACACATATATATATATAGAGATATTTCTACGTACTGCCTGCCCTACCTACCTGCTGCCTACCTAGCTACCGATCGACTTACCGACCGACTTACCTACCGACCTACCCACCCACCCGCCGACCCGCCGACCCGCCGACCTGCCGACCTACCGACCTACCGACCTACCGACCTACCGACCTACCGACCTACCGACCTACCGACCTACCGACCTGAAAACCTGCCTACCTAGCGACCTACCTACGCACCTACCTCCATCCATCCATCCATCCATCCATACCTACATTACCAACATAGATAGATACATAGGCACATAGATATGTAGATATGCAGCTATACAGATACATAGATACATAGTTATAGAGATACAGAGATGCCTCGAGCAAACACCACACAGCAAAATGGACACACACACACGTACATAGCTTAGCTAGGTAGCGAGAAAGATAGGTCGAAAGAAAGCAAGAAGGATAGATAAATATAGATATAGATAGATTGATAGACAGATAGCGAGAAAGAAAGATAGATAGATAGAGAGAGAGAGAGAGAGAGAATGAGAGAGAGAGAGAGATATATATATATATATATATAGAGAGAGAGAGCTATGCACATGCATGCATGCATGCATGCATGCTTTGGTGCACACGTACATATGTACGTACATACGCACTAATATGTACGTACATACGCACTAATATGTACGTACGTACGTATATATGTACGTACATACGTACGTACATACGTGCATACGTACATCCGTCCATACAATTGTTCATACACAAGTTCATACATACATACATACATATGTACATCTAGACATATATGCACACTTTACATGGACACGTGCCATTTGGTGTATCGTCTTCATCGTATGTCTCGCGGTTGTGTCCGTGGATTGTGTCACTCTGTGCCACTGTTACGTATGTATTGCATTCTGTTGCATTGCATTGGTTTGCATTGTGCTACATTTGGACCATACAAAGGGCCATCCCGATCCATGATGCATTTTCTGAACCCAATGCACCTGCAGCCAGCATTCTCAGGAAGTCCATTCTCTACTGGATCATGCCGATTGCGCGGACCTCAGGTCTGTGAATGTCCGAGAGCCACGGTACATTCCTATGTGTGCTTCGTCGGCACTTCTGATGCGCAAACTGAAAAGGACATTAATCAAGATTTTGTGGTTGTTCAGGTGGCGGATCTCTTTTTCATCTCCTTGGCTTTTGCGCTCTTCGAGTTGGCCATGGGGGTTGGCAGGCGCCCTGGGCGGAGGCATCGTTTCGGGACTGGGATGGTTTGGTTAAGGCTTCAGGTCTCTTTGATTTCTTGGGTACGATTGCCAGGTACAGTTCGATCTACCGGGAAAACGGCCTGGTTCCGAGCTTCGGTTCTCGAGCCATTCTCGGAGCTACTGTTCCCACAGCCTTGAGCGTACACTTACGTAGATTTGACAAAGCAGCCTTGAATCCAAACACATCCGTAGACACATCAAAATCCTGAAGATGGAAACGTCTGAACATCCTGCCAGAAGGGCATAAGCACATACATGGAAAATATGCGCCCACACAGCGAGACATCGAAGAAGGCAGATGGAGCAATCACTCACTAACTTTCACTCTCACTCAAACTCTGACTCTGACTCTCACTCTCACTGTCACACTCGCACTCACACTCACACTCGCACTCGCACTCACACTCACACTCACACTCACACTCACGCTCACTCACATTCACTCACTCAAACTCACTCACACTCACTCACACTCACTCTCGCTCTCACTCTCACTCTGACTCTGGCTCTCATTCTCACACTCGCTCTCACTCTCACTCACTCTCACGCTCACTCGGACTCTGACTCTCACTCTCACTCTCACTCTGACTTTCACTCTCACTCGCACTCTCACTCACGCTCACACTCACTCACACTCTCCCTCTCCCTCTCCCTCTCCCTCTCTCCCTCTCAAACACGCACACACACACACACACACACACACTCTCTCTCTCTCTCAAGCTTTCAATATACATATATAGAAAAATATGTTTATACTTTAGACATAAACGAATTTACTCACACACACGCATACATATATATATATATACACATATAGATACGTACATGTGCATCATAGGTGGGGTAAGCAAAAAAGAGGTATAGTTAGCGGATGCATATCTATGCACACATAAACATGTCTATATGCACGCAGGTATGTATGCACGTATTTATGTGCATGCGAATGTGCGCGGTACACGGCTTACACGGCTACGCATTATATAACCATGGGTACATTGGGGCGGCCTTTCGCAGGTACGTGAAGAAGGTGCCCCTTTTTCGTATCACAGCGAATCTGGACGGATTTTGCTGGGCATAGCGATCCAGAAATGCTCGCTGCCCCGAGATGAAGATGAAGTTGAGCTGAGGCTCCCCAAACTATTTCACAGGGATCCATGAGCGAACAAAAGCAGGTACGTTTACTTGGGAGCTCCGCCCACCCCCTACACCCCCTCCGTCCCCCTGCATCAAAAATGGGACGTGACTCCCCCTTGTCCTTGAACAGTTCACACACACACACACACACACGCACGCACCGCACCCCACCCACCCACCCACCCACC
>CAJNJA010011638.1:0-13546 GCA_905231915.1 Symbiodinium necroappetens | reverse complement strand
CTTTTTTGGGGGTGGTTCCATACTAGAATTTATAATATACATGGGCCCCGAAACCCTATTCTGATTATTACCCATAGGCCCCTAAGTAGTTCCTTTTTGGGATTACCTTATGGGATTCTAAATATAAACCATAAGAAGGAACTACTTAGGGGCCTGTGGGTACAGTCGTCCCCAAATCCCGGGCCATAGCTCCTCCGCTCAGGTCTGAAGGCTACACTACATGCCTCAGGCCCAAAGACAGCGGTGCAGGGTTTAGGGTTTACGAATTTAGGGTTTAGGGTTTCGAGCATAGAAAACTCGATCTGCGACAACCATGCTCTATACTGGCCACAACGACGTGACTCCGTGGCAAAGGCTGGACCGCTCAGAACCGTCAGGTTTGTCTCATGAGTACCGCACCCCACGCATCATGACAGAGGCTGAGCCCTAACCCCTAGTACCTGTAGCTCAAACACCTTGCCTTGGTTGGGTTCCTTCTTAATTTTTCGTTATGTTTCCTTTTTTATATATTCCCCTCAAGCGGTACGTCGGTCTTTTGGGCTACGTGCAAACCAGAATTAGGGTGCGAGGAGCTTTGGGAGGCTTGGCTTAGCATGGCTTCTTCGGTGGTGCCTGCTCCGCTTCGTCGGTGGGCTTCCTGGGAAGGAGCAGAGGCCGGCTTCACATGAACTGCACTTACGAAACGAGTTTGGGTTTAGGGTTTAGGGTTTAGCGACGGTTTAGGCCTGAGGGTCCTAAACTTCAAACCCTATAAAATCCTAAACCCTGAGGGGCTAAAGCCACGAATCGAATCATTCAAGCTCAAGAAGTCCGCAAATATTGGATCACCAGCTGACGCAAGTCGTGTGCAAGAGACTCCATTTCAGCGTTTACGGTTTAGAAATTCTCTTTGCCCCTTGCCCATGCACATGTTCATACGGTTTTCACAGGGTCATAGATTGAGGGTTTTACGGGATGAAAAGGGTATTTAACAGGGGGTTGTGGCTTACGGGTTTGTAGGATCCTGGAATTATAAGTTTTTATAGGGTGGAAAAACGTGTCACACTATTTGCATTCGGGTGTTGTATGGTTGACAGGCGACTTCAGAATTGACCGATCTTGCCCTCCCGCTGTTTCTGCGCTGGCGCCGTATTAGTCACACAGGATCGCCGTGGACAATCGGCCGGAAGCAGTACATGGTGGAAAAGCATGATGGCCGTGCGTTTGAATCCGCCTGTGTTTGGGAGAAGGATTTTGGCCGCGCTCCTGAATCCCGCCAGCACTTCTAGGAAACCTCACTCGTGGCCGTGCTCCTCAATCCCACTTGTATGTGGGGGAAAGTGTTTTCCCTAAACCCCAAACCCCTAAAACCTAAACCCTAAACCCTTGCCCTAACAGTCCGGTGCTTCATTTTCCAATGTGGAGGGTCTAAAGCCTATAAACTCTAAAGCCCTATTTCTATGACCTAACCCGCAAATTGTTCATACGCTGAACTGCCCTAAACCCTGAAGTTTCCATAAGCCCTAAAACACTAAACCCTAAATAAACTTTAAACCCTTAAATCCCAAGCCCTAAACCCCTATAGGCCCTAAACCCTACACCCCGAAACCCTTTCCCTAAAAAACCCGAAATGGGTAGTTCTCTAAACTGGGGTCCCCTTTGAAGTCCCCAAAATAGTACCGCCACCCTTATAGAAAGGACCCTGAAAGGGACCCTAGTTTAGAGAACTTCCCATATAGAACCCTTACATGGTCCCCTTACACAAGCCCTTATACAAACCCTTCATAGATCTCCTTTTAAGGAACCCTTTGAAGGGACCCTAACTTAGAGAACTGCCCGAAATAGAACCCTTACATGGACCCCTTACACAAGCCCTTATAGAAACCCTTCATAGATCTCCTTTTAAGGAACCCTAAAAGCGAGCCTAAACCCTAAGCCCTAAACCCTAAAACCTTAACCCTAAACCCTAAACCTTAAACCCCAAAACCCTAAAACCTTAACCCTAAACCCTAAAACCTTAACCCTAAACCCTAAACCCTAACTTAGAGAACTACCACGAAAAAATCGACGTCAGGCGGCGGCAGCTGGAGCCCTGAGGTCTTCTCCTCGAGCACCGAAAGCTCCTGCGAGGGCACGCGAGCGAAGAAAAAAGGGACCTTTTAGGGTTTCTTAGGGTTTAGGGTTTTAGGGCTTTAGGGTTTTAGGGTTTAGGGTTTGGGGTTTTAGGGTTTTAGGGTTTAGGGTTTAGGGTTTTGGTTTAGGGTTTAGGTTTAGGGTCCGTTTTAGGGTTCCTGAAAGGGGATCTATGAAGGGTTTCTATAAGGGTTTGTGTCAGGGGACCATAGAAGGGTTCTATAGTGGTAGTGAAAAGGGACCTTCAGGAGTCTCCTTTTGTGGTAAGGCTTTAGGGTTGGGGGATTGGGTTTATAGGGTTTAGGAGTTTAGGGTTTAGGAGTTTAGGGTTTGGGAGTTTTGGGTTAGGAATTTAGGGTTGAGAGGTTGAGGGTTGAGGTAAGAACAAGGACGGGCTTTTATAAACCTGTTCTAAGGCTTCTTACAGCAGATTTTATGATTTTTTTTGGCGCCTGAAGCCTTATGTAGACTAGGCTTTCGGGGGTGGGCGGGCTCCCTTAGGGGTGGAGCTTTAGGGTCCAGGGGTATGATTTTATGATATTCTATGATTTCAGGATTTGGGCCTTTGGTTTGAGTTAGGTCTGTTGGGGCTCAGGGCTTAGATGCCAACTTCGAGGCTTGAGGGCAGGGTTTAAGAGTTTAGGTTTAGGGTTTAGGGTTTTAGGGTTTAGGGTTTTAGGATGTAGGGAGTTCAGAGTAAGGGGGTAAAGGCTTGCGGCGATTTAGGGCTTCCGGGTTTAGGGTCCAGGATGGAAATGTATGGCTTCGTAGGTTGGGGCATCTTAGGGCTCGAGGGATGGGGGCTTAAGGAAGTCGGGCTTCGGGAATTACCGTGCTTCTGGGTGGTTGGATTCAGGAGTTATCGAAGGTTCGTGGTGCTCGGATTAGGTGCTGAAAGAAGGTTTCAGCGTCTGGGCCTTAGGGTGACCACGGAACTACCCTGAAGTCTTTTTTCCTGTACCGCAGCCGCCCAACCTCAAAGCCCCAGATCAGGCCCCGCACCTCCTCCCGGAAGCTATTCAGAAGCGAGACCCCGACGAGCTTGAATTCCGACTAGGCAGAGGGATGGGTGCTTCCTCATGGGTTCGGGGTTTCCCCAAAAGCCTAGCACTTGCATGAAACGAGTCTGAACGCGCATGACTTGGCTCTTTGGGTCTGGACTTGATAGAAGTAGCTGCAATCACAATCATGCCACCAGCTAGCAGGTCAACGTTGGGATGATAACCCAGAACCCTTTTAGCCAAACACTCTCAAACATCCTGCTCAACCCCTGAAGAACCTTAACTATTTTGACCAGAGCCTGATAAACATAAACTCTTACGTGCGCCAGCTTCTGCAGGGCGATAGAGCCGACAAGAACCAGAAACCGAGAAGAGCCCTAAACCCTAAACCCTAAACCCTGAACCCTAAACCCTAAGCCCTAAACCCTAAACTCTAAACCCATAACCCTGAACCCTAAACCCTAAACCCCAAGCCCTTAACCCTACACCCTAAACCCTCAAACCGAGATGAGCTTTAAGCCCGCACCTCATGCCCTGGACCCTCAGCGCCAGGTTCCTCGACAATCCTCGACCCTGCCTTCCCCAGCCTAAAAGTCTGGTTTAGGGTTTAGGGTTGAGGGTTTATAGGGTATATATAGGTCTTGAAAAGCCCGTAGTCGAACAAACAACTTTACAACAAAAATACCATACAAGCCAGTATGAACCCTGATAAACCCACATAAAATCCTACACCCAAAGCCCTTCAAGCCTAAACCCGAAACTCAACCCTAAACCCTAAAACTTGTCAACCCTCAGCTCTGACCCCAAACCCTAAACCCTAAACTCTGAACATCCCTCAACCCTGAGACCCGATAGTACCCTTGCAGTACCCACAGGCTCCATAGTACTTCCATTTTATGGTTTATATTTAGAACCCTATCAGGAAATCCCAAAAAGGAACTACTACGGAGCCTATGGGTAGCCCCGACAGATCCCTTAAAGGACCCCCCTTGAAGGAACCCTGAAAGATCTCTGAGAAAAAACAACCCTTGAAAGCAGCGCTCAACAAAGCCCTAAGCCCCTTCATCTACCCGAGAGTTTAGGGTTTAGGGCTCAGGGTTTAGGGTTTAGGGATTTAGGGTTATAGTTTGGGGCTTAGGGTTTAGGGTTTAGGGGTCAGGGCTAGGGTTTGGGGCTTAGTCTAGGGTTTAGGGTAGGGAACCCGCAATCTTGCGAGGGAGGCGCTGGATCTTGGGCCAGCTTGAGACACGAGAGCACCGTCGGATCCTGGAGTCTGAGGGTTCAGGATCGAAGGCTTAGGATTTGGGGGGTTTAGGGTTTAGGGTTTGGGTTTAGGGTGTAAGGTTTAGGGTTTAGGGTTTAGGGTTTAGGGTTCAGGGGTTAGGGTTTGGGTTTAGGGTTTAGAGTTTAGGATTTGGGGGTTGCAGAAATGGGTTACCATTAGTCTCCATCGTTGTTCTTTTTTTGGGTAGCCTTCTGCAGGGTCTTTGGAATTCGCGCGTGGCTTCCAACATTGGATTCATGATTCGGCTTCATGGACCGCGGTGCTTCGGTGTAGACTACTTGGAGGTTCATGGGCAGGTATCAGTGGGGCTATAAGTAAGCTAACCATAATCATAATCCATGTCAGGGGAATTATACCCCCACTTAACGACTTATAACTACCCCTAAACCCTAAAATCCCTACAGAACCCTTTAAAGGAACCCTTAAAGGAACCCCATTACTCCACTAGCTTTGAGCTTCATCAGGAGGAGCCTCAGCTTTAGATTCAAGGGGTACGTAGTGCCCCCAAAACCCGACAAAAATACGAGACGATGACCCCTTAAATATAGGGTATAGCCTCTCCTAAAGCAGTAGGCTTTGGTTCGGTCAGACGAGAGTTGACGTGGATGATAACGTGAGGGGAAGTTGCATGGTGGGGAGGGGGTGCTTTAGGGGTATATGACCTCAACTTGTCGATCCGGGCACCCGCTCCGCGCATGCTAGACGTCAGAATTTTGTCGTGTAGTTGGTGCCAATGACAGAGGCAGTAGGTGGCGGTCGCAACAGCATTCCGATCCTGCTGCTTTCGATCGTGGTGGTGTCACTGTGGATGACAATGACCGTGGTGGTGGTGGCGGTGGTGGTGGTGGTGGTGGTAGAGGCGGTGGTGATGATGATGAGCAGGATGAGTGGATGAGGATGATAATGTTGATGAGCATGACGATCATGTGATCCTGATGACCATGATGATCATGACGATGATCATGATGATGATGATGATGACCATCATCATCATCATTTCGGACTGATGTCGTCGACATGGTTGGTTGTTGACTATGCCGATGAATCATAAAGGCAAGCATTATTCATCCCGCCTTTCCGTTCAGGCTCGGCTCCAGGCAGGGCAATCAGGCTACGCTGCTGGGTTAAGGGTTTAGGAATTAGTGCTTATGGCGTTTAGGGTTTCGGGTTTAGGGGTTTAGGGTTAGGGTTTAGGGGTTTAGGGTCAAGGATTCAGTGTTTATGGAGTTGATGGTTTCACCATTACATTTCCGCGGAGCTTCATATTGCAAACATGCCGCCAGTGCCTGGCACGGGGCTTCAAGTCGCGAACACTTAACCTTATAACCCTACACCCAAAGGAGGAAGCAGAGTGTTAAGGAGCCCCTGTTGCCCACTAGGCTCATTGTATACATCCTTCTAACTCTAAATCTACCCTGGGGCTCTAGTTACCTTATATTATGTACCCCAGTAACCTACTATTTAGGTAACTGGGGCCCTAGGGTATTTGGGGATCCTATAATGCAAGAGTCAGCCTCACCATGCAGCATCGCCCAACACTCCTGGAAGGCTTGCCAAACCGAAGGAAAGTGAAGGTTTCCCTAGGGCTCCAGTTGCCTAAATAGTGGGTTACTAACCATATATTATGTACCCCAGTAACCCACTATTTAGGTAACTGGAGCCCTAGGGTTTCACAGTTGAGAGGCTTGCGGTTGAGGCGAATTGAGATTACAGGAGTCAATAGAAATTGCCAGCTCACGTCCCAGATTTAGGGACGGGACTTTAAGTAAGGGACCATACAGAGAGCTCTAAAAGGCACGGTTCGCAAATCAGCTGGGCATCAAGTGCACGGGTTTACCGCTGCCCGTTTAGGGTCTGGGTTTGTGGATTTGGGGTTTGGCGTTTGCCAGAAAATCCCGGCATGCCTGGGCTTACATTGCACACCACTGAGCGTGGGACTAGTCCCAAATCTCAACCCCGAGCCCAACTTTCAACCCCCAATCCCAGCCCCCGACAGCCCCCACCACCGCCGACCCAAGTCCCAAATCGTGCAAGCGCCTCGAACCCTGAGTCCGAAAACCTTCAAACCCTGCAGTAGCAAACGGGTTTAGGGTTTAGGGTTTATCTTTTTAGGGTTTAGGGTTTATCTTTTAGGGTTTAGGGTTTATCTTTTTAGGGTTTAGGGTTTATCTTTTTAGGGTTTAGGGTTTAGGGGCGATAATCAGACCCCAGCCCACCGATCCCGAAACCCTCACTAAAGCTGAAGCACGCAACAAAAACACAAAACCCTCCAACACCCGAAGAAGCCCTACACGCCTGTAGACCCTAAACCCTAAACCCTGAACCCTAAACCCTGAACCCTAAACCCTAAACCCTGAACCCTGAACCCTAAACCAATATAGACCGAGGGGCCATGCAGGTGACCACTTCTGGCGTGGGAGCCTCGCCGAAGCGGCTCAAGGCCTAGCAAAAAAGGCAAAAGACGGTTTAGGGAGTTTATGGTTTAGGGTTTAGGGTTCAGGGTTGAGGGTTTAGGATTTGTGGTTTGACCTTAAGGGACTTTCAGAAGTTTCCATTGGGTTTATAGGGTTTAGGAGTTTTGGGTTTAGGATTTCGGGGCTAGGGTTTAGGGTTCCAGGTTCCCCCTTCTAGGTTCTTCAAGGGGTCCTTTAAGGTATCCTCAAAAAGGCGCTGGAGAAGAATACGGCCGGAATAGTTGAGAATGTCACTCCTGTAGGGTTCTCTACTTAGTTAAGGTAGTTATCAAGAACTGATAGCACTATTCCTGTAGGGTTCCAGTTAAGGTAGTTATCAATAATTGATAGCACTTTGCTCACCATCGTGTCCAGAGAGAGCCAGAAACCCGAGTAGTTCGTGACCTCAGGGTTTGCGTACTGCCTGTCTAGGAAAGTCCGCCCCGAGCCCGGGTCATGGACCAAGAAGAATTTCAAGCCCAAGTTCAGAGCTGCACGGAAGTAGTCCGTCCCGTAAAGGACCGCAGAGCCCAGCATCGTGAAGGAACGTCTCCCTGCAAAGCCCATCGCCCCGAAAGCCACAACCGCCAAAGGAAAGACGAGGATGACGATGTTCAAGCAGCATCGACAAGATCGTGAGCCCACTCAACCAGCTGTAAGCACTGGAGGACTGGCACCACCACCGGTAAGTGATGGAACATTTTATCATCTGCCATGCAGTAGCGGCAGCCGTGTTTCCGCATTTAGGGTGTAGGGTTTCGGGGTTTAAGGTTTAGGGATTGCACCTCGCCTCACGGAGCCCATTCGTCATCTGCACCGTCGCCATCACCATAGCCGTAGGAGCTTCTGCCCGCGCTTACGTGCTTGTGCCCATGACTCAGTTATCAATAACAGATAGCACTATTCCTGTAGGGCTCCGTATTATAGTTATCACGACCTGGGTAGTTCTCTGAATTTGGGTCCCCTTTTAGGCCCCCAATATAATATACGGCACCCTCTTAAAAAGGAGCCTAAAAGGGACCCTAGTTTAGAAAACTACCCATGTCACCATGAGATACCCCAGAAACCTTTCTCTCAAGGTCTAGGCGTCTCGGCTGCCGGAGCCTGGGTTTAGGGTTTAGGGATTCGGGTTAGGGTTTAGGGCTTAAGGTTTACGGTTTAGGGTTTAGAGTTTAGGGTTTAGAGCCTGGTGTTTACGATCAAAGATGTGAGGCTAAGGGTCGAGAGCGTCGGCGGGTGAGGTTTGGGGTCTTCCGGCTTTAGAAATGAGGTCCCAGGCGGTGGGGGATTTCAGGTTTGGGATTCATGTTTGGAAGGGTTTACCGTAAGATTTTGGTGGTAGGGGGCAGGGG
The DNA here is from genome assembly GCA_905231915.1 of Symbiodinium necroappetens. Taxonomy (NCBI): domain Eukaryota; class Dinophyceae; order Suessiales; family Symbiodiniaceae; genus Symbiodinium; species Symbiodinium necroappetens. The sequence goes on along the minus strand of CAJNJA010011638.1, from coordinate 5,343 downwards.
GGTTCAGGACATTAGATTGTGGGGTGGTTACTGTAGGAGCCTTAATAATTAGAATAGGGTTTCGGGGTAGATATCGTATTATTACAATAAGGGGTCCTACAGTAAGCTCGTGATGGTGTTCATGCTTTCGCTTTAACGATGTAAGCAAGAGTTAAAGTGAAGATTTCGGCGTCACCAACGTGACAATATCCTAAGCCCTAAACGGCCCTCAACCTAAAGGGGTTGGGGTATAAGAGGCTTCGAAGTTTGTGGTGTTGGTTGGCTTTGAGGCTTCGGGGTTTCGGGTTGAGGATTTCGGATTTAGGGTTTATAGAGTTTAGAGTTTAGGGTTTATAGAGTTTAGGAGTTTAAGATTTAGGAAGCCGGGCTTGGCTTTAGGGGTTAATTTTCTGCCATACGAAAGCACCGGCAACCGTGAGAACACTAGCCATGTGACTAAGATTCGAATAGTAATCGTGCTAATGATACCGATATGACTCAAAACCTTGATAAACACCAAAAACCCTAAACCCTACACCCTAAACCCTAAACCCTAAACCCCAAAGCTCCTAAACCCAATGTGAGCCCCAAGATGCCTCAACTCCGAAGGGCCCGCAAAAGCAGCACCAAGGCCCCCATTTCAAACCGTGAAAACCACCCCAAAGCAAAAGCTTCTCAGCTTTCACAACTCAACCCTAAACCCCCAACCCTACACCCTAAAACCCCAAACACTAAACCCTAGCCCTAGCCGTCATTCCTTCAAGGAAATTTTTGGGTGATACGGACCATGGGCAAGGGACTTTTAGTGTCTAAGCTTCGGGGTCCCAGGGCGTCGAGCCGCCTGCCGTGGAAACCTCAAAGCCGTGGCCGCCTTGTGGATTCCTTGACGAATCCGTGAACAACGGCCATACCTAAACCCTAAAGCCTACTAGCCTAAACCCTATAAACCTCACAGACCCAAAACTCCGACGCTCCAGCTGCAATCACCTGGGGCTAGAGTTTGCTTCGCAACCGAAAACCTCAGAACCTGAAAACTGATCCTTCAACTCTTACAATACCGGGGCCTTGAACCCCGAACCCCGCCAACCCAAAACCCTAACCTCAACCCTTACCCTAAACCTTAACCGCAAACCATACTAAAGCCTTTACCCGGCCCTGAACCGTAACCCCCCAAAACCTGAAAATGAGCGTCTCACCTGCACAGTCGCCGCCGGCAGAGACTTCAGTCTGTCGCCAGCCTCGCGGAATCGATCTGCCTCACAGAGCAAGGCTTTGGGTTTAAAATTTAGGGTCTAGGATTTAGGGTATAAGGTTTATGGGTATAGAGTTTAGGGCATGGGTTTAGGTTTTAATTAGGCTTTAGGGTTCAGGGTGTAAGGTCCCAAATAGTCCGTAGAGGAAATCGTGTTAGGTAGAGGCACACATAGTTAAACGAGGGTTCTTGGAGGTATGCTTCGAGTACTCCTGACGCCACAACCGTAGACCCCTAATTACACCTTACTCAGAGATTCATGGGTAGATATAAATGGAGTTGTAAGTCCCCGAACCTGCATGGGCTATAATTCTGGTAGCCCTCCTTAGAACCCCACTTATGCCAACCCATGAACCTCCAAGTAAACCCCGCGAAAAACACAGTCTGCAGCTTGCTGAGGGTTGGCTTCGAATACGTGGCTGTATGCAGCCATGCTCAACCGTAAAGCGTAAACCCGCCAACCCTAGGCCCTGCCCTAGGCCCGCTTAAATCCCTCAATGCTAAACCTACGAAGAGATCTCCCAAGTTGGGTTTCGGAACGTTCCCCTTTGAGTCGCAGTAAACCGCTGGTTCGGGGTACCCGGAGAAGACCCCCAAAGTCCAAAAGTAAGGAACACATGGACACACCGGGTTTAGGGTAAACCCCAAACCCAAAGTCCAACAAAAAGGAACACTTGGACCCTGAGGGTTCGTGGTTGCCTGCTGTATTTTCTGGCTCAACCCCGACGATTTTAACTTAATGCTGTCCAGGAGACCTAGGAACTTTCAAGGCGGGCAGAATGAATAAACCCAAACCCTGAACCCTGAAAACCTTATTAAACCCTAAAAGAACTATAAATGCCCTACATCAAAACAAAAAACCCTAAACCCCAAACTCTAACCAGAAGCTCCCATCCAGGGAAATATATCTCGGGTTTCAGCGCTTTAGGGGTCCAGGAATAGGGTACAGAAGTGGTTTATTTTGAAGGCTCTCTTCTGTCAGCACGACCTGCGGCCTACAGAAGCCTGCAGTAGCGAGCCAATTCGGCCGTTTCACTTTCAGGAAAGAAAAGCGTAGCCGAAGCCGAACCCCAGCCATCACAGACTGAGCCATGCACATGGTGCAAGCAGGAGTGGAAGATTCTCGACATCACCATGCCCCGACAGAAAACACTCCACTGCAGTACGGTAATTATCAGGAAATTGCAGGTCACCCATTTGCCTTCAACATGGCACTCAACTCGAAACTTTGTCTTGAACAGCCCTGCATTCACAAAGCCCAGGCTCATGCACCACGATGTCCTTCCAGCACAATCCACAACGTCATTATTTGACCTGCGGGTTCGCATCAGTTGTAAGAACAATTCGGAACATACATCCCCACCCCTGCGCTGGCTCAGACTTGGATCGCAGCGAATCATACCATGGCTTGGTGCAGCCCTGTTGAGCCCAGCCGCTGAAGTCACGTCTGTACCAGCCAGTCTTTGCTCTAGCATACCAGTGCTTGTCGCAGTTCCTTCGCTCCCAACTGTTGGAGTCAAGACTGTATTATGGATGCTGCCACCACCGTGGACGTTTGCCCCATCCTGCCCTTGCACCAGCTCTACCAAGATTCAATACACAAGTCGCGCAAGTCCACGGCCGTCGCTGTGGAGCAGTTACTCTCATTCCCAGCCTCGCAAGCAGAATTTCCCCCTTCTGTCCAGATGGACTTTTCCTCAGCACTGTGGGCAGCCACGCTGCAATCCATGATCCCACGCTGAGCACCATGAGGACTTGGATCCACATCTATGCTTCGCATCCTTGCAACCTCGTTCATGTCAACCGATTCCTGTAGTTCGCACATGGCTCTCGCTTTGGCGGGGCTGCATCTTCTGGTCTGATTCTTCTTAACCCCAGGCCCACGACAACCCAGTCCCGATGTAGTGGGTGCCAACCCATTGCTTGAAACAACCTCCTGGGCATTCTCCAGCACTTTGGCACTGCTCAGACAAACTCATCACCAGCTCTCTCTGTGCAGCGACTTTGTGCTGCATCACCCCGAGGCACAAGTCCAATTCCTTTGCCACTTTCAAGATGGCCTCATCAAAGCTGCTCGAAGCCTTCATCAAGCTTGCCTGGTCACCAAGCAGTCCGCATCTCCAGGTCCATCTCAACCGGCTGCTCAGCCTCTTCCAGCCCGGGCGGTAAAGCAAGCCGCGAGGATGTATCCCGTTCCATCTGTCAGGTGAGAAGAGGCGACTATAGGGACCCTTGAACCTGGAGACTAAAACAAAGGTTTAAGGTTCAGGGTTTCGGGGTTTCGGGTGACTCCGTTGGCTCATTTAGCGGAACTGAAACGGGGTGACATCATAAACCCTGAACCCTACACCGTCTCAAACCCCCTCAACCCCCAAACTTTTCAGATCTGTACCCCCTAGGCCCCCCAGCCCTGCCTTGAGATCTGTTGCACGACATCCTGAACCGGAAATCCTGAACCCTTGCACCCTGCGCCCGATGCCACTTAGGATGCAGGAGTTAGTAATTAAGTTCTCAAGCTTTAGTGCCCTGTCCCCCTATGGTCAAGAGTTTGGGGTTTAGGGTGCAGCTTATGCTCTGCCTCTTTTGGGTGATGGTATTGATTCCCTTTAAGACCCCTCAATTCATCCCCTAACCCCCTTAAAACCCCAAACCCAACAAAATAAACCAGGCTAAAACCGTAAACCCCACGTGAGACCTTAGACCCTCGCCCTTTATTCTCAGGCATCTAGCCTTATGGCTAGGAACTGTAAAAAAGTAGGAACCGTAAAGAAGGCGTCGGGTATGACCCTAAACCCTATAACCCCTAAACCATAAATGCCAAAACCCTCAACCGAGGACCCTATAGGTAGTGCCTGATCCCTCCCTGCCCCCAAGAAAAGCGCCTCAGAGCCGCTGGCGGGAGTCGCATTCAGCCGATCGGTAAAGGCCTCGGGTTAGGGTTTCGGATCTTAGGGGTCTAGGAGCTTAGGGTTTCAGGGTTGAGGGTTTCGGGGTTTAGAGCTTCGGGGCTTTAGGGGTCTAGGGGTTTAGGGTTTAGGATTTCGGGGATTTAGGGTATAGGTTTTAGGGCTTGGGGCCTCCTAGACCCCCAAAGCCCAGAACCCTGAGGCGGTTTAGGGTTTCATTAAGGCTTCAGGGCATTGAGGTTTCAGGGCATCAGGGCTTGCATTGCAAAGTTTAGGGTTTAAGGTTTGAGTTTGCGGCCGAGGTTTGGATTCTGGGCACGTTGCCCGGCAACAAACTTACAGCCTAAACCCTTCAGCCCGCCTCCTACCGCATCGACAGAAAAATCCTTGAACCCGACATCCGAAATGCAAAGCGAAATAGTCCCTTGTAGTAGCCCTTGCACTATACGGGAGCATGTAGCGCCATAATTGGCTATGAGGCTTGCAGAAAGAAGCTCCAAGGCATAGAAACCCTTCCTGGAACAATTTAGTAACCCTTATTCTCGCAGCCCCAAAAAAACCTTAGCCCTAAACTCCCTGAGCCCTACACTGCCCTAAACCCTAAACTCCCTAAGCCCTAAGCTACCTAAGCCCTAAACTGCCCTAGACCCAAAACTTCCCCAAACCCTAAACCCTAAAACCCAATCGGAAATGCCCGGCCTGCGCCGCCGCCTTTTTGTCCATCTTGGGGGATGGCCCGGCCGTTGCCGAGGGAGCGGCCGAAGAAGCCATGGCTCGCGGTTCTTGGAATTAAGGTTCCTTTACAAGGGGTTTAGGGTTTAGAGTTTAGGGTTTGGGGGTTATTTTACCGGTTTCATAAGGGTCTGAGATTGGGGCCTTGAACATAAGAAGAGGGTTTTGGGGTGTGTTATTGATTAGCAACTGGTTCCGAACCCTAATTACATTGCTAGGTTCCGTTCAATAGAGGAAGTAGTAGCTGTAGTAGCGGTGGTGGTAGTAATAGTAGTAGTAGTAGTAGTAGTAGTAGCCGATGCAATAGCATCGCCGGCTTCACACTTAGGTCGCTCTCGAGCGGTTGTGCATGCAAAGCAAAAGTAGTAGTAGTAGTAGTAGTAGTAGTAGTAGTAGTAGCAGCAGTAGCAGTAGCAGTAGCTGTAGTAGTAGTAGTAGTAGTAGTAGTAGCAGTAGTTGTTGTAGTGGTAGTAG